>JADPWL010000954.1:0-10326 GCA_019059595.1 Marasmia exigua | reverse complement strand
GGTTCCCGGCTCTGCAGCGGTGCAGCGCTATGCACTCGCCGAGGACGTGGATAATCGTTTCCTCGTCCTCGCAACAGAACCTGCAGATTTTGGTATCTGTAAGGCCCATGTTGTGCAGGTGCTTGTTTAATTTGCAGTGCCCTGTGAGGGTCAGAGTGAGTGCCCTAACATGTCTTCTACTCAGTTTTGTTATTTCTACAGCTCGTCTCTGATCGAACGCCTGTATCAACGCCTTAGACTGTTCTAGTCGAGGTAGTCTTTTCCAGAATGGACAACATTTCAAAATTGCTAAGCTCGGAAACAAAAAATACCATTTCTTTATTTACTTTTCCGCTGCGCGAATATATATTTATTAATTTTTTATATTGCTTATTTGCTGAGAAAAAAATTAAAAACTAAAAAACGTAAGATGACGTCATCGGACGGCAGAATGTAAAATATTTCTTTGCTTAGCACATTATAGTTTTAAATTTACGAAATGCCAAACCCATGACATGCAACTGTAAAAAAAAGACAACTTGTCAACGTTAAATGAATGAATGACTTTGACAATGTTGACACTAGTATTATTTACCTTTGACAGTAGTACCTTTTTTTTATTAAAACAATGATAAGCAAAGGAATATCGCTGTATTCATCCGATGACGTCCGATGACGTCATTTGGCGCTTACGTCTATTTAGAATATAAAGAATTTTAATAATTATTTTATGCATGAAAATGGACAAATTTTGGAAAAAGAAAAAATATGGGTCCGTTCATTTTATGTCTATTTTCATATAAAAAAACAATATCGACATGTTAAAAATATGAAATGTTGTCCATTCAGTGCTTTAACCACGAACATACCTCCGCATCATAATCCTCCTGCAGGAACGCCGGCGGGCAGTCGTTATAATCAACCAGGCGCACCACCAGCGTCCCCCGCGCGGAACGGCGCGTCGGCGGCGCGGCGGCGTCTGCCGCGACCAGCGCGACGCGGTGTTCCGCCTGCGTCTCGCGGTCCAGCGCGGCGGTGGTCGTCACCCAGCCGCTGTACGGGTCCACGGCGAACGGGCCGCTCTCCGCGCCCTCGCCTAACGAGAACCGGACTTCGCCGTTGGAGCCCGCGTCTGGGTCGTCTGCCATCACTGCCATGAAACGAAAACAATGCAATCAAAATCAAGGGTACAAGAATTCTCAAGTTATCATTAAATTTAATCCTAAACTCTATCTATCGTCTCATTTCTACTTTTTACAGTTTATACAAGAGTAGAACGATGATAGCTCAGTGGATAAGAACATGCGACGTGGTGAAGAGTTATATTTAGTTTTCAAAATATTTGTATGTCTCATATGCGATAGAATATGTTGGATTTTACGTTGGTTTTATGTTGGTTCAAAAACTGTGGCGACACCTACCATCGCCCGAAGGGAGAAGTTCGTCCACTAGTACCATTCTACCCTACCTATAGCAGCTGGCGCTGATCTACAAGATCGGAATTCTCATACGTATTTTGCACCGCGAAAGCAAACTTTTGCAGACTGAATTGAGATGTAAACGATAAACAAAGATGGATATAATTCTTCTTCAGCAGCATGTATTTGCCCACTGCAGAGCATATGCCTCTCCAATTTCTCTCCACTTTCTTCTGTCATCGGTTTTCCTGGACCACGCTACGCCAGCTTGAGCCTTGATGTCATTGGACCATCTGGCAGTGTGTCCGCCAACACTCCTCTCTCTCTTGGTCTCTTGGTCTCCATTCAAGGACATCCTTTCCGGCCCACGCCCATTTTAGTTTTGCGGCTCGGTACCCTACGTCGATCACTTTTGTGCGTTCCCTGATGATGGTGTTGCGCACTCTGTCTCGTAAGGATATGATATATACACTGCACCATAGTCTCCGAGTCACCAGGCTCGGCGGAAGATCTTCCCTTTTCTTAATTATTTATTACGATACAATGTTGATTTAAACGAAATATAGCTATAGAATACACGGTTGTCTTGCTAGGCTGTTAAAACGCACTTAAAAATATAATTTTAATTATAAGTAAAATTAGTTCAGCCGCGTATAACAACGCATTGCTAACCAAGCAGAATGTGCGGTGTATGACATGCCGTACAGTAGCAAAATGGTAGTTTCAAATTCCTACAAAAATAATTTTATTTTGACCATATTCTATCAAATAAATAATTATTTATTATATATTTTTTTTAAATTAATTTGGCACAACAGTCATCAAGAAGCAATACATATAAAATTTTGACATACAGAAAGACAAACAGTGCCGAAACTTAACAATATAAATAACGTTACTTAACTTGAGCTTGTTTACAGAATACTATTATTAGGTACATAATGGTAATGGTAAAACATTTGTTTTTTTTTTTATTAGGGCATCCCTGCAAATGTTAAGAGAAAATAAGCGACGGAATTGGCTAGTCTGTAAAGTTAACGCTAACGGCCGCACTCAGAGAGAACTTCAATAACTTCAAATATTCAAGAACTTGGATCGTGATCCGAAGCAACAGGTTGACTTACGTTGCACTAGCGTGGTGTGCGGCGGCGCGTTCTCCGCCACGTGCACGACGTAGGGCTGCGAGTGGAAGGCGGGCGCGTGCTCGTTGACGTCCAGCACGTGCAGCCGCGTCTGCGCCATCGTCGCCGGCGCCGGGCTGCCCGAACCCTCCGCGATTATACCTGCAGGCAAACATTCATATTGCCATAGCTGATACAAAGTATTGTGCTACGGTGCAATGGATAGATTGCTCAGTATCATATTTTGCCACGAAAGACCAGTGATTCGATGAATAATTCGCGAAAGAGCAACAGCTTGGCATAAATGGGGCAGGTCGACTTGTCACTCTAATCGTCTGCATTTTTTTTTTATGATAGGTCACATTTTTGCGCCAAAGAAATTCGCCCAATTGGATAAAGTGATGTGCAGGAAAATTATGTAGGTATTTAAGATGTTACTTACATTCATGAATGCAATTAAAACATATTTCCCCTTATTACATATCGCGAACTAAGCATTTTCTTTTAACTTTGATTCCAGTGTTTTAACCGGTACTAAAGTGCCCAACAATTTGATCACCCATCAATGTCTGAGCCACCATACCTACGATCCCTTTCCCTTTCATGCTCTGCCTACTGCTGCTACGCCGCATAAGTTTATCCTGGTTGGGGCATTTTGTGCCGACGGTTACAAAAACCCCAGGGGGGAAAAACGTATATTACAGTGGCCTCCGGGACAAAATTTGTGCCAGCCCCTTTTAACATTACGTGTTGGAACGGGATGACATGAGCTTCAGCACGGTAATAACTTTAGATTGCGATTTATAATAATGTGGTATCAGTTTCAGGTTCGACACTCCACGTGTCTTAAAAGGTAGGTACACTACATACCTTGTGAGAGGTGCGACGAAGAATGATAATAACATGCAGTTTATGTACTATCTCGATGATAGAAAAGGGATGGCGGAATTCAAATTCCAAAAGGGGTTCCTTCAGTTGATAAGAGGATATAGGTCTCACCGATAACATGTTCCGCAGCGGTCTCCCTGTCGAGTTGTCCGGCCAGCACTAGGCGTCCGGCGGCGTCCACGGCGAACAGGTCCCGCGGCCACAATCCCGGCGCTAGCCGGAACCGCGGAGCTGGCGCGTCGCTAGCTTCACCCTCACCTCGCTCGCTCGACTCTGGTAGACGCAGGAATCAAATTAGAAATATGCATGTATTTATTACAAATATGTCAAACCTTCAAGAGAAGAGCGTACTTCCTTTTAAAATGCGGGCAGCGCACCTGTGACTCCTTTGACGTGGCAGGTGTCCATGGGCGGCGGTAATCGCTTACCATCAGGTGATACGTCTGCCCCCATATCATAAAAAAATGCTTTAGTTGATGAAACATTTTATTGGTCTAAAACCATTGGAGTGATGCCTGAATCATATCAGTCATAAACGTGGTCTTAGCGAGGGATGCCGTATCCAGTTAACCAAAAAGAAATCCTCAAGAAAACTCCGCGAAGCCTGCGAACTTCTCAAAAAGCTTCTGGTCTTCTGGGCCGATTTAGGCTGGCTAGAATAGTCAAGACCCAACACGCACAACGGACCATGATCATCGTCAGCCCATTTAAGTCCCCACTGCTGGGGCACGGGCCTCCCTCAATCACATGAGGGGTAATTGCCATACTCACCACGCTTGGCAGACGGGTTGGCGAGGGTTTTGGTATAAATGCAGAGTTTTCCTTCTCTGGTTGCTGATGATCATGCCAGCAACTTTACCTTAGTCGCCTTTTACGACACCTCGGTAAGAGTGAGGGTGGCCTATTCTACTCTGCCGGGGACCACACGGCTCCCCTTGCGTCTATACTCGCACTCGTGGGGTGCGAGTATAGACGCAAATAGTGTGCGAGCCAGAAGTGAATAGATGCGCCGCCATTTCTGATCCCATTCTTTATCCGCAATGGTAGTATATTAACTAACTAGGTATTGGACGCATGAGCACCTCAAGAGCAGAAATCGCTAGCAGCTCGCATAGTTATTTGTTTGAAATGCCGCCATTTTTGTGTCGTGCGTATAACCGATTTCCGTTTCAAGGTGGTTGTGATTTCCCGACCGTACCTGGCGAAGGTTCCCTCAGCTCTGCAATGAGCGTGCCGGGCGGCGCGTCCTCCGGCAGGAAGAGGTCTGGCGGCGGCGCGTGCAGGCGAGGCGGCGCCTCCCGCGCGCCCAGCACGTACACAGATACCGGCGCCTCGCCCGCTAAACCGCCGCCGTCGCGCGCGCGCACCCACACCTGCACCGACCGGGACGCTGCCGGGACGATAACATCACGATAAGATCATGCTAATATTATAAACGCGAAAGTTTGTAAGGAGTAAGGAACAAACAATGGACAACATTTCAAAATTGCTAAGCTCTGAAACAAAAAATACCAATTCTTTGTTTACTTTTCCGCTGCTCGAATATATATTTATTCATTTTTTATATTGCTTATTTACTGAGAAAAAATTAAAAACTAAAAAACGTAAGATGACGTCATCGGACGGCAGAATGTAAAATATTTCTTTGCTTAGCACATTATAGTTTTAAATTTACGTAATGCCAAACCCAAAAAAAAAAGACAACTTGTCAACGTTGAATGTATGAATAACGTTGACAATGTTGACACTAGTATTATTTACCTTTGACAGTAGTACCTTTTTTTTATTAAAACAATGATAAGCAAAGGAATATCGCTGTATTCAGCCGTCCGATGACGTCATATGGCGCTTACGTCTATTTAGAATAAAAAGAATATCAATAATTATTTTATGCATGAAAATGGACAAATTTTGAAAAAAGAAAAAATATGGGTCTGTTCATTTTATGTCTACTTTCATATAAAAAAACAATATGGACATGTTAAAAATATGAAATGTTGTCCATTGCAGTGCAGGGTTTGGTTACTACGTAGTAAAGCGGCGATCATAATAGATCAAATTGGTCGCAGTGATACTGGTGTGAACAGAACCTGCTTTAAAAAAAAGTATGTAAGGAAGTTTGTAGATTTTTCGCGTTTAAACTTTTGAATGTATTTTGGTGAAAATTTACAATAATATAGCTTACATATCAAAATAACACTACAACCTGTGCGGATAAAGAATGGGATCAGAAATGGCGGCGCATCTATTTACTTCTCGCTCGCACACTATTTGCGTCTATACTCGCACCCCACGAGTGCGGGTATAGACGCAAATAGTGTGCGAGCAGGAAGTGGATAGATTGGCCGCCATTTCTGATCCCATTCTTTATCCGCACAGGTTGTACTACAATTCATAAAGATATATTGTATATAACATAATTCTATCACCCCGCGGGGCCCAACTAGTCATTCAATAAATGCAATCATGTCTTAGTGGAAGAGAACATCAGGAACCCAATTCTCGTGCTCGTGATATTTTACAAACATGGCGGATATTACCTGAAAACCATACAAAAAAAAACTGTGTTTTAGTGATAGATGTCGTATTAAAATAAATATCACGAGCACGAGAATTGGGCTCCTAAATTTCAATCCAAGGAGCCGCAATCGGGGGGAAAGTTATTTATTTTTTTCTTTATAGGGACACAATATATTGGCTCGCCTCAGCTTCATCTTGAGCAAATTGAGAGCCTACGTTACAGAAAAACCGACGCGTTGTCGTTCCTCAAAATGACGCGTCGAAGACAGTGTGTAAATTGTCGTTCCTCAAAATGACGCGTCGAATACAGTGTGTAAATTGACTCACCGAAAGCAGAAGCATCACGCGCAAATGACAGCGCGCCGGTGTGAGGGTCAACTGCGAAGAGGCCGGTGGCGTCTGTCCGGACGTCGCCCTCATACACTGAGTATGTTATCCTCGCATTGTCGCCTGTATCCGCGTCCCGAGCGGTCAGAGTGAGGAAAGGCGCGCCAGGCGGTTTGTCCCGCGGAACACTCGCGCGGTACTCGCGGTGCGGGAACGCCGGTGCGTTGTCGTTGACGTCACCGACTCGTACGCGCACCGTCGTGTGACGCAGGAGGCCGCCGCCGTCGCTCGCTGTTATTGGCACCTGTTTATTCGACAATATGATCGGAATATGAGGGTAAGATAATAGAGAGTGCACTTGTGTTTGCGCACACACTTGAGCACTATAATATAAACTGCGTACGTGGCTGATCGTTGAGATTGGAAGCCGTAGCCGTAACCGTTAACCGTGGGAGAGCCAAGCTTCGGCATGAATGGGCCGGCTCGACCGGAGTGATACCACGGCCTCACAGAAAACCGGCGTGAAGCAGCACTGTGCTGTGTTTCGCTGCGTGAGTGAGGGTACCGGAGGCCCAATCCGGGGGATAGGGGGGGTTTGCAGGTTGGCAGCGCACTTGTGACTCCACTGGTGTCGCGGGTGTCCATAGCCGGCGGCAATTGCTTACCATCAGATGATCAATCTGTTCGTCTGCCTACCTATTACTTTAAAAAAAAATCGGTTGGAGAATTTATTGGAAAATAATTGTTAATTTTCATATTTAATTGATTCCCTCTCTCCCGTTTCCCCGTGACTAAATGTGATAGGGAGACTATTTTCGACGCCGATCTAGTGAGATACATGTAAAAAGATGGGGCACTTTTAAAATCAAAATGTCTCCCCCGGAAATCGAATCAGCAAAATTCTAAAATAAACGTTGGGTCCCATTCAACATGCATGACAGCTAATATTTTATTAGAGAAGCGCGAACTATACTAAATATAGAAGAGACGGCCACTAGTGTCACTTCGTTTCGGTACACTAGTTTCAAAGAGTAACAATAGTTGGCGCCTATTACATCGCGGCCTTGTCTTTACCTTTAGAATTAATCTCTTTATAAATATTGTAGAAGCTTGATTGGTTCCCATACTGAATATAAAAGAAGAAAAATATATATATCACGTAGTTTTACATACCTCCCATTCAGCACGTTTCTCTCTATCCAAGGGCACTCGCGCCGTTAACGCTCCGCTGGCGGCGTCGACGGCGAACGTGTCGCGCAGGCGCGCCGACGGGATCGAATACGTCACGACGCCGTATTCGCCCGGGTCTTCGTCGTAGGCTTTCACCTGGCGGGGGAAATAGTAATCTTATATAGGGTGTTCAGCGGAAGGCCAAGGATAGAGCACACCATGGGCTACCCGAAACACTCCCATGCATGTTCTACGATTTTTTATAGGTCAGGAGTTGACAACATTTTTTTAAATTGTGGAAAATTGCCTACCTCAACAGCTTAAAACTTATCTAGAAAATGTCATACATTTAAACAAAAAGAGCAGCTTACTGTGGTATGTAACAGCGGCTGATTCTCTAGTGCTCGCGCTTCATAAACCAGATATGAGGCATACTGTGCTTCGCGGTATACAGGGACCAGTGGTAGCTTGACACGCTCCTCCAAAACTATAGCTTACCTTAATTATGAAGAATAACAATAGCTCACTGTAGTTAGCAGCGGCGGCGGCGGCTGATTCTTCGATTCTGATTGATCGAAGCGTACCTTGGGCGTCAACCTTAAATAATGAATACTTGTATTTGCAAAATAAGGAGAACTTACAGTGGTAAGTAACAGCGGCGGCGGCTGATTCTCCAGTGCGCGCGCTTCGTGAACCAGATGGGGGAAGTGCGGGGCGTCGCGGTTCGCGGGCGCTAACGCGAGTTTCACGCGAGCGAAGGCGGCGTGCGCGCCGTCCGACACGGACACGTTCAGCGAGCGAGGCGCGCTCGTGCCCCACGCGCGCGTGCTCGCCAGCGTGAGCACGCCCGTGCGCGGGTGCACTGCGAACAGGTGGTGGGGCACGCCTGCGCCTGCTAACGCGTATCTGTGGAACGGTAATACCAATGAGACAACATCACATACATTATTGTGCACGGTAGATAAGTTAGAAGTCAGGTAAATAAGAAGACAAACAAATTTGGTGGAGAAAAAGCTAGCTCCGGGCGTGCATAACACACGTGCGCGTCCGCGGTGAGGTTTTGGGCGACTGCCGCGCCACGCGCCGATGCGGCGCGGGCGCGCATCGTAGATATAGCTCTAGCTATGTTTATATGGTTGGACGGTGGACCGAATTGCTACGTGCGCCCCGGGGGTTCCCTAATGTTATTTATTTAGGTAATTACGAGTACAAAATCTGACACAATGCTGCTATAGTTAACTTACACTAATAGTTATGATTTAATCTAAAGTAAGTAGGTAAAAACTAATTTATTATTCCGCTCTAATTTGGCTGCCATCATCAACAATTATCTTGATCCCAAAGTACGAGGGTGCAACAAATAGCGGTTCCTTCAACAAACATTTGTGTTGGTGCGGGAGTCCGCGACCGTTGCGTTTCAACCGGCGCTCAAGTTAATGCGCTATATGGGTCGTCATGTCGCCCATTTCAAAACATTTAGGCCTTTATAGGCATATAAATGTTCAATAAACCTTTATTTGCTAAAACGGTGTTACAGTGCAGTTTTAAAGTTTGAACCAAAAAATGCTCATACACAATTTTCAAAAAAGGAACGAAAACTGCGTTATAACACCGTTTTAGACTACAAAGGTTTAAAAAACATTTATGAATAAGAGCCTAAGGATATCAAGAACAATTCAGTAACAGAATTTTTGTGTGCTTGTTGTGTCCATTTTAGCATTTATTTGAAGATTAAGGGCCGATTTCACCGTTGAAATTGAACGCGATCAATTCACTTGAACTCGGTTTACGCGCTAAACTGAGTTCCGTTCCTTTGTTCTTTGTTGTATTGATCGCGTTTAAGCGTTGATCGCGTTCAATTTCGACGGTGAAATCGGCCCTAATTGATTAAAAATATTGTATTCGAACATTTAGTCCTGAAATAACATAAAAAATAATGGCGTCAGGTAGGACACGTTTCATCGATAAGCGCATCAACCAATAAGTGTGAAACGAATACGTTGTTCCAGTTGGTGGACGTGCGGACCTCATAGTTTTCAACTTCATATTGACAAAGATATAAGATAAGATAAGAAACAATTTATTGACCACAACACATTACACATAGAACAAAACAGAGAAAACAAGGTACAGAGACAAAGAGTTGCGGCCAACAAGGCTCAGCCTCAGCATATGCTGCAGCTGCCACACACAGCAGCTGCAGCGCTGATTTTCAGGCTGGACCTTGGGTGACGCCTTTTCCTTACTTTTGGAAAAAAATATTATAAAAGATTGACATGCAATATATCCAAGTAAAAAGAAAATGAAAAATTACATATACAAAATAAAGAAATAATAACACAGAGATACATACGTAATCGATTTAAAAACATTAAAATTATATTTAAAAAAAAAGAAAAAAACACACAAAAAAAACGAAACAACAAAACAACAAAAAAATGGCATTCGCGGGTGTCAAACCAATATTGTCATAAGATATACCTAAGTCTTGGCGCGTCGCTTGCATCCGGGTCCCAGGCCGCCACGCGCCCCACGGCTGTACCGCGCGCTGCCTCCGCCGACACCACCACCGACACCACGGCACGTTCCATGCGAGGGGGACTATCGTTTGCATCTTCAACTGCATACAAAACAAAATATTTATTAGGTAGAGTTTCCTAATTGGCTAGAATATTAAAAAGTAGGCAGTCAAGAAAACTACAAAAAAAATATCTTTTATGCTACCCTGACGGGGAAAGGTGTATCTCATGAACTGACAAGGGAGGATAGGCCACCAATTCAAGACCGCTCAACGGACAATGCAGATGATAATACATGGCATCTTCCTAAAGGATCAAAGACAGAATATGCATATTATATGTCGAAGGACAAAAATCTTTGATACAAACCCAACGAATTATCAC
>JADPWL010000949.1:0-14691 GCA_019059595.1 Marasmia exigua | reverse complement strand
AGAAAATTTGGGATAGGCCATAAAATATTAGCAACAAGTGCTTACAATATGTATTCATTAAAAAAAAACAATCTGATTAGGTAAATTGTTTTTTTTCTGTTAGAACTAAGTTATCAAATCTTTATTTTCAGAGGCTTTTCATAATATTATGACGCATAATTGTGACGTGAACTGGAAAATGTGATGCTAGAAGGTTGTGAGTTAGTGACCCTGCCTCATACGCCAAAGGTAGAACCCACCCTGGGCAGCATTCGTGTGATGAACTCTGTTTTGTTTAGTATCTGGATGTAATATACATATGTATGTGGGATGGGGTTTCGAATAAAGCCAGGATCTTAGCGTCGTCTTTATACCGTCTTTACGTCGTCTGCCATACGTCGTCTTTCTCACTCTCTCTCTCTCTCGCACGTCATTCTATAATTCAAATATCGATCTCTTACGCGTTCCTTGGCATACATCTACCGATCACCAATCCTACACTCGGCCATCCTACATTCAGTATACCCTCATACTGCACTCATACGTCTTCTATACACCTTAAAAGTAACTACTTACATCTTCACAAAAACAACTTAAACAAAAACATCTTAACAAAATAAAACCCATCTTAATAAAACTACTATAAAAACAACATATCATAACTTCTTCCTCTTCTTGTAGTCCCTACGGAGTTTCTCTTCTAGAGCCAAATTATTTCTCATTTTAAATTTTACTCCACGCCACCAACCAACATGAATTCTCTTAATTTTCACTGGTCTGCCTCTCTTCAGATTCCTGAACGTCCTCTTAACATCGTAATCAGTCCACTTTCGCATAATATTCTGATTATTTATCGCGTCGTCATAATTCTTTACTGATTTGCCTGGGATATTTCTATTCAAAGAGTAGTATTATATACCGGAAAAAGAGAGCCCTCTTGAGAGATTTTTATGCAAACTCTTTGAAAGCAGCGCCTCTAGCGAATTGATCCGAACTTTACGTTACGTCACGACCGTTACGTCACGACCGCTACGTCACGGTATTTTCAAATGTTACTAGGACACTAGGATACGACTATTTCTTCTTATATAATAAATTATCAACTTTTTCTACGCGAAACTAATGTTGATAATTTATTATGAAAGAAGAAATAGTCGTATCCTAATAGCATTTGAAGAGCTAATATTAATACCAGAAGGGAAGTGATTGAGTAAAACTACAAAAATAAATTATAAATACATTTATTAATATAAAAAAACTTTTTGTTTTCTATTTTTATAATGTTTGAATTTGTTATAATGTATTTGGGCCGCTCTCTTTACTTCATCATCACCATCAAAAGTTAATTTTCCAATTAAAATAACATTTATTGATGTATTTAAAAAATACCTTTTCTTCCTTATGAACATCACACTCAAAAGGACAATCTATTAATAAATCTTGATACAACAATTTGATTGGGTTAGGAAAAACATGGACTGGTGTACCTGAGAGACAATAATACATTGTTTACATTAATGCTGAGGGATATTCTTTGCCTGTCCTATGATAGTATCATATGATAAGTAATATAAGAGTCGACTAGAAGGCAAGATGCACATAACACCTGTGTGAGAGAAGGAAAAACCGAAATGAATCCTCTCTTGCCAATGTGATAGCAGTAGGATAAAGACCTCCGATGATCGTCACATTTCAGTGGCGTGAGTTAGGAGAGGCCTGTGTCCAGCAGTGGACGAATATGGGCTGATTATGATAAATTATTTAAGTCGGGTATTTCCATATTCAGATCAGAGGGGCTACTGCGCAACTTTATGTTAAACAATGTTTAGCTTGCTAGCAACGTTCAACAGAACAAAACAGCAAAAATCTATCGAAATGTGGAATTCAAATGACATAGTCATGTTTCTTAACGATATTCGATTAGAACAAAGGCGATTGGGCGGTAGGCCCCCAGTATTGAAATACATGTTTTCGTTCAGGATGTAGGTATTAAAACTTTCAGTTTGCTGAGGATGAGGATCATAACACAGGTTAAAACTTACCAGTTCCATACCCACGGCCACAATATACAATGCTGGCCTGGCATAATTAACTTTTCAACACATACTTTAGCGTCCGTATCGCAGTTTCACTAACATCTACTAGGACGGAGGAGACTGAAACGTATTTATAATATTACTCTTTGACCGAAATTCAACTCGACGTTTGTGTTGTATCGATAACTGAATTTCTCTTTTTCAAGTAAGGATTCTTCAGGATATTTTTTGGTGAAAAATAAAATGCACGCCATTTGCAAAAAAATCTCAGATCTCTGTTTTTTTTATTTGCTCAAAAAAAGTTATGGCCCTGGGTATAAATGTAGTTTTATAAATTTAAGTGGACTGTAAAAAATCTGCATTGGGCGTATGTATTTTGGCTACGTTAAATTCGGAAATATGCCATCCATTCTATAAACAGTTTGTTTGTGTTGTCAACTGTTGTCTGTTCTATCATGACACCATTTTGACTTTTACACATTCCAATTTACCATTTTTTTAAATTAGTCATTCATTCGTAACAATTCATTAGATTTTATTTTGTCTAGACATTTCAAACTAGTAAATATTTCTTGATAAATAAGAATAGGTAATTTGAAAAATTGTAAATTAATTAAATAATTTTTATAGGATGTAAATAATGAGATAGCGGCATCTAGCACAACTTTAAGAGACTACAAAGAAGCCTATTTCAGGATCATGTCGCTAGATAACTCTGCTTTCTATGAAAAAAAATCCTATGTTCCGACTGTCATACCCCTGTTTCTATTTGTTGAAATCCTGGGTTCTGACGTCTTGTCATCATTTGACTTGTCAAAACTTCTTTGCACGTCTTTGGTTGAAACTCCTTCGTCTATGATTTTCTTCTTTTTTTCTGTCGTCATTGCTGTCATCGATGTCACTCGTTAGCAACGGTAACTCTCTAATGTCACTCGTCATCACAACGTTATGAACTTGAATGCGTGACTGAAACTCCACCTGCTGCTTCAGTTCCACACCCATGCTCCCCCACTCAATTGGACTTCCAACTCCTGCTCTTCAATCATGCACTCTTCCGCCTTCAAACATACGTCAACATCCTCAACGCCGCTACACCTGCTATGCACACTCTCATCATCTTCACTATACTCACTTTCATCATCTTCACTATATTCACTTTCTTCTTCATCATAAAATCCGCACCGTTCATTCTCACAAACACCGTTTGCGCACACACCACTGCCAAACTCATCTACTAAAATCCTCTTCAATTCTTCGAAAGTGCTGAGCTCTTCGCACCGCACCGCCAATGCTGCAGGTCCCGTTAATGTACGTTTTGCTATCAGCAGCAGTCGCCGATCCGCCCAACTTTCTTTGCTGCCGCATGCTTCCAATCTTGCAAGCCATCCTCTTATGTCCGCTGTTCCCTTGCCACTAAACTGATGTTGGCTCACATGATATAGCGCGTGTTCAGCACTATGATCACCCAACATGCTGTCCCTCTTCACCTGATCGTCTCGTCTTCATAAAATTATTGACCGATCGTCTTTTTTTTCTCTTTATCTTCTTTGCACTCCTTATCCCGGACGAGCCCCCAAAATTGTGGGATGGGGTTCTAAATAAATCCAAGGACGGGAATAAGTAATACTCATAGAATTTTAATATTATTCTATGGTAATACTATATTAACAATTAATCTTCTAGTCAATCAACGTCTTTCATCGTCGTCCTTTCTTCTTCGTCCAAGGCTTTATTTTTGCTCCATCCGGGCGAGCCCCCAAAATTGTGGGATGGGGTTTCGAATAAAGCCAGGGATTTGTATTTAAGAATTATTATCTATAATAATTATCTTAGCGTCGTCTTTATACCGTCTTTACGTCGTCTGCCATACGTCGTCTCTCTCACTCTCTCTCTCTCTCGCACGTCATTCTATAATTCAAATATCGATCTCTTACACGTTCCTTGCTATGCATCGATCACCAATCCTACATGTATTTAAGTACTGTTAAATTTATAACTAAAAAGGAAGAGGTTATATATATTTTTTTCTTTTTTTATTACTTTTCTTCACCCGATTGCTCCGCCAATTTACTGTCCGATTTGCACAATTCCTTTTTTATGTGTAAGAACACACTCCTAAGTTGGTTCCATTTTCACCATGTCAGGATATGATGATGGGATCCCAGAAAAATTGAGGGCAACCCTCAAATTTTATGGGCACATGTAATGTTTTGTATTTTATTTTTCAAAGTTGCAACAATATTTACTCCCGATCGCATTATTTTTGTGGCTCAGCTGATGATTGAAGGTCAACGCCACAACGTTTCTATCAATACTGTACGCATATTTAGACTGTTACATATTTATCAGGGGAGATAGCCCTCCATCTTCAGTAACTTCAGTAACACCCTCTCTCGAGTGTACTGTTAGAAAATGTTACGTAGTGTATGAAGTGTTAAAAATACTATTTAACACTTTATATTACTAGGTTTTTGAATAAATAAATAAATATAAATAAATAAATTCTTTATTTGTCTCCACTTATACATTAACAACACATGATTGGGATCTCCTGTTAAGCTTGCATCGCCTGTGCCAGGAGTCCCGCTCTTCCACATCAATTTACATATCATAAATGAGAGAACAAAGAAAAAGAAAGACCAAAGTAAAACAACTAAAATATTTCAAATTAATACAGAATTTAAAAGTGAGATTGTTAGTGTGCATGTTTGTTTTTATGCGTTGTGTGTGTGTGTGTGTGTGTGTGTGACTCTGTGTGTGTGTGTGTGTGTGTGTGTGTGTGTGTGTGTGTGTGTGTGTGTGTATGTGCGTGCGCGTATAGTGCGTATGTGAATTTAAGTACCAAGTAGATTTTCAACTTCTTGATAATTCATTTCCATTAACCATGTAGTCAAACTCTTTTTACACTCCCTTGTACACTTGTGGTATATTTTTAGAGTCATATTTATTTTATTATATAAATTTACAGATCGCTGCTTGAAATGTAAGCTGGCAAATTTAGTGTTACATCTATGTACATGCCCTACTTTGTGCTTTATTCTTTTATTAATGTTTTTATTTGGGTCGTAAAAAATACTTTTATGAGATTTTAATACTATGCTAAGAATGTATAATTTTCTAATCGACAAAAGTTTACTTATATTGTAGAGAGTTTCAGTAGGAAATATCCTCTTTTTAAAGAGCATCACCTTAATAAGACTACGCTGTGCTCGTTCAGCGTCAAGAAAACGTGTCTTTGTAGCACCCCCCCAGACGGATAAACAGTATACGATAATAGATTGCACGAGTGAGACATATATTTCTTTTAGTATATCTCTTTTTGGTGAACTCGGACCAGCAGCAGTCAATGGCACAACATATCTCAAAGTTTTAAAAATCCAGGTGAGTTTTCGAATTCTTGCAGTTACATGTTCCAAGTGTGAATGCCATGACAACCGCTGGTCAACATAGACACCTAAGTACTTAACTTGAGTAACTTTTTGTATTGTTGGGCAGTTACACTGTTTCTTGTCAATTTCCCTCGTGCAATTTGTATTATGTATTTTGATTTTGAAATCATTGCTCGGTTGTGTGTTGCTATAAATACTAAAGCATATATAATTTGTTTTATTTGTGTTTAGTGTAAGAAGATTATGACGCAGCCATCTATCTATTTGTTGCAGTCCTTGTTCTGCACTAGCCATAACTGACTCCCACGATTCTCCTTTAAAGATAATAGCGGTGTCATCGGCATAAGATATAATATTAGAATTTGGTATGATCATATTACAGAGGTCGTTTATATATATAAGGAAGAGTGTGGGACCGAGTACGCTTCCTTGTGGTACCCCATAAGTCACCTGGGATGTCTCACTGACTTGGCTTTCCACCTTAACTCTTTGAGTTCTCTGCGATAAGTAGTCTTTGAGCAAGCAGAGGGCAGTTCCTCTTACACCAACTCTTTCCAGCTTATGAACAAGGATCGGGACAGATACGGTATCAAAGGCCTTCTTAAGGTCCAAGAACACTGCAGCACATTTATGGTGACTATCGAGCTGCTCCACTACTAATGAACTCAGGTTTAGTATAGCATCTTCTGTAGATTTTCCTTGTCTAAAGCCGTATTGTGAGGAAGACAATATATCAAATTCATTTAAGTAGCAAAGCAGCCTAACATTTATCAGTCGCTCAATAATCTTTGATAAAGCTGGAAGTACCGATATAGGCCTGTAGTTTCCAATGTCATGCCTATCCCCATCCTTGTAAACTGGTGTAATTATTGATTGTTTCAACTGGATAGGAAAAATTCCCTGCTCAAAGCTAAGGTTTGCTAGACGTGTGACAATAGGAATTACCTCATTTTTAGCTAGTTTCAAAAATCTGGTAGGTATACCATCGCAGCCAGAAGCACTGTCGGATTTAAGATTATTAATTATTCCATTAACCTCATCATTATCAGTGGGTAATAAAACAAAGGAGTTCGGCTGTGCAGATAAATTATTAAGGTAGGAAAGCTGGACATCTGGCTGATTGTGTGTTATGTTTTGAGCCAGTTTTTTACCAATATCTGCAAAATATCTGTTAGCAAAATCGACTGATTCTTTAGGAGTTGCCTTGATGTTCAATAGTTCCGTAGGAGTTCTGTGTAATTTATTACTGTAGGTGATATTTTTTATGTTTTTCCAAAGTAGTCTGTTGTTATTTATAGATTTTGTCAACAAGTCCTTCTCATAGTTACGTTTTAGTTTTTTAATTAATTTATTGCAATAGTTTCTGTACCTTAAATACGTTATTTTAATTATATTATTATGGGGATCCCTTCGAGCTTGCTTTTGTAGTTTATTACGATTTCGTATGCAGCGCAAAATGCCCACTGTGATCCAAGGTTTTATAGTGCGGTATTTTTTAGGTATTTTACAAATTACCGTATTTTCTTGTATTGACTCAGTAAGCTTAAGGATCAACAGGTCTAGTAAAGCCGTGGGATCCTCACAAAAAAGCAATTCCCCAAGATTTTTGTTTTTCAAACTGTTTAATGCATCTTTAAAATTTATTTTGGTTCTAGTTTTATTAACAGTGAATTGTTTTTGTACTTGAGATATACAGAGCAATGTTGTGAAGTGATCGGTAATCGATGTATGCAAGACAGCTATAGTTGCCAAGAATTTAATTCTGTTAAGTTTGATCATAAAATGGTCCAAGCAATTTATACCTCTAGTTGGGACAGTATGACCAGCTAATATTCCATAAGAAGACAACTTATCGAGGTAAAGTGTTCTGTTTTTTTGCTCTTGATGTGACTCAGTTTGCTTAGTTGCAATATTAATGTTTATATCACCCGCAATTATTATTCCTTTTTTTGAATGTAAACTATCTAAATGAGAACATAACGCGGCCAGAAACATCTCCGGATTTGAGTTTGATGGGGATCTGTATATACCTAGGATTGTGTTGTTAAATATGTCTAATTGAATACATGATGCGTGTGTAAGTTTAATTTCTTGGACTTTATGACGTAGTGTGTTTTTAACGAATATTACCACTCCGTCGTTCTGGTTGAGATGGTGTAGTGTTGAGTAGGAGTGGTAATTTGGAAGAGAAGGTATAGGTTTATTAGAGTCTAATCTGCATTCAGTTAGTATAACTACATCTGGGTCAAATTTTAAAGTTGATAAAGTAAGAATAAAGTCGTCGAAATTACAATAAATACTTCTAATGTTTTGTGAGATGATAGTAAGATCCTTCTTAGAAACTTGCAGATGTCTCTGAAGATCATTTGAGTCACATTCAAAAGCGCGGGCTATCTCTAGAGAATCTATTTCTTCTAGTGTATTTAGTGTATTATCCATTATCAGTGTTTTTATTAAGTACACGCGTTTTATTTTGTTTCGAGGTTTCTTTTTGTAGCTGCCTCTGATATTTACAATGGACAATTTCTATTAAAAATCGAAGTTGGTTTTTATAATAAAGAATAAAATTAAAATCTTGTTTACGTATTTGTTTGTGTATTTTTGTTGAGTTGTGTTTTGTATGATGAGTACAACGCACTTGGGTGATGTTGTTAGTTGTGTTGAGTGTGTGATTTGTATTTTGTGTGGACATAAGTAAATGTGATGTGTATTTATTTGTTGTAAGTGTGTGAAAATGTGATGTGTAATTATTTTCTGTAAGTGTGTGAAAGTCTACTATATAATAATTATAACGTAAGGCAGCTCTATAACAAATATCAAGTAGTTCAGAAAACAAAGTTAGAATAATATTTTTTGTTACCAGTTGTTTAAACATGTTATTAATACAATAACCGTTACTCGTTAGGCCTAGTAGTCAATCTTTTTGTAAAAGATGTTGAACTTGCTCCTCACTTGTTATTGGAATGACCTGCGATTGCTCCGTTTTCCTGATATAGATTCTGCCATATGAGGTCCAACAATACCTGTAGTCTTTTGATTTTTTGAGTTCTCGTGCTAGGTAGTGCAATCGATTTCCCTTCGCTGTCAGGTGTTCCGAGACGAAAATTGGGGTGTCTTCATTCGATTTTAGACCAAGATGCTTCGCACATATTTTCCCTCTGTTCTTGACATTAAATGATTTTGTCATCTTTAAAATGTCATTTTTTATAAGGGCTGATGTTAGTTCAATTACGATAGGTGTATTTTTATGGTTTGCATTTTTTCCCCGCACTCTATAAATGTCTTTTATATCAGACTTGGCTATTTTATAGTTTATCGATTCCGTTAGTTTTATGGTCATATCTATTAGGTCTTGTTTTTCTTCTTTTTCTTTTTTGGGCACATTTTTTATTTCTAAATTAGTTTTCCTGCTACTAGTTTGTAAATCCTCAATCTGATTTTCCAAGTAAACAATATACTGTCGGTCTTCTTTAACCTGACTTTCTAGGGAGATTATTTTATGATTAAACTGTTCATTCTGTAATGTTAGGTTCGAAATTGCATTTTCGATGTTGCGGTGTGTTTCTTGCATTTCTTTTAAGGTAGTTCTAATATCTGCGAGTTCTTCCCTCTGAGAATTAGAAAAATATGTCATCAATTTTCTCATCTCCTCCTTAAAGTCCCTCAGTTGTTCCTGATCGAGTCGATGTGCACGCTGGGCTACGTAGTCAGGGGAAGATTTATTGTCATCCACTTCGGAAAGACAGATTGACATATCTGGGTCAGAAACGTTGTCATTGTGCTTATTAGCCATTTTGTGTTAGAATAGTTCGTATATAAAACTAGCACAAAAACACTCGGTCAACTATTAGGTCGGTTTATTTTATAGTACTTATTTTTGTTTTACTAAATTGGGCCAACACCTTATTTGTAGAACGCTAAACGCTTCCGCTCTTAGATTGGGGCAACCGAGCAGTGAGTGACGTGCGCGCAGCGTAACTGCGACAGCTCAGAATAGTATAGTTGTCCTTCGGTTCTTGTCCTTTTCTCACCTACAATCGCACGTTCGTTGCCACTCGCGTTGTTTGTAGCCGCTGTTAGGTAGCTCAGAGCACTGTAGCTGTCCTTCCGTTGTTGTCCTCTTCTCTTGCGCGTGATAACTCTCGCTTTTTATGCGAGCCTGGTCGTAGTCGATATAAAATTTTAAAGATTTTTAACCAATTTGATTTAAATTTTGTGAATAAAGTTAAACTAGCACAGAGCACAAAATCACAGGGCACACGTCTGTTCGCTTTAGCGGTCCGGGGGGAAGAGGCGGTTTGTTTTGTCATAGATTATTTTTTTCATTAATTCTTGTGTTGTCTGATATTCATAACACAAGTGCTTAATCTATTTAGTACGGAATACAGTCAATGTAAGTATGAGATGTTATAGATATGAAATAATTAATTTATTTTTAAGTTCCGTTGCTCCAGACATTCCTTCTTCAGACTCCTGTCACCCATATTACACATCTGGACTTAAAGTATTATTCTTCTAGAGAGTTTGAAAGTATGGCTGACTGACCAGCCCTGCAATATAAACTTACGCTTCACAATGTTTCTTAGTCTGAGTGGATCTTTGGCAAGGCTCCAAATGTAGTCTTATTCCAACGACCTGAGTTTCAACTTAACACGGAGCCGTGTGTATGGCCGTCCATGTCTTTATACGCAATGTTCCGCAAACTGTTTTCAGTTGAGCGAAACGGAACGTTTCTACAATTTGGACGTAATAGTTTGGAGAAATGTTGTCTGGGCTGTGAAGCATACCTTTTGAATAGGATCATGTGCTCTACATTGCGCACATTATCTGTAATGTCTAGCTATATTTGATTTGGTTGAGACTGGTGTAGATGTTTGAAAATGTTCACAGAATTCCACTACCGATCACAATGGAGTCCCGATAGAGCTCTCCTGCAGCCTTTTTTGAAAAAGTACAGGAAGCAACACAACAGTACTACTGACAATCTGTCATACCTCAATTGGTATCGAACCAAATGTGTTTGATATTCGGTGAGAATCATTTTTTTTTTTCACAACATCACATTCATTGATCTGACTCCGAGATAGGTAGCTCAAGCACCTGTGTTACGGATATCAGAATCAACAGCGGAATTACAAATATATACATATAATACTTTTCTTTTGTAAATACATACTTATTATACATATAAACACCCAGACAAATACAAACAGACATGTTCATACACACAAATGTTTGTACTGTGCGGGATAGAACCCGCAACCCTTGGACCAAAGGCAGCGTTCACTACTACTGTTCCAAACGGGTCGTGAATTAAAGAAAATCTTTAAATTTGTATGCATTGGTTTGGTTGATTGTACCATTGAAAAACAAAATCTATTTTTGTTTTTGGGAAGGCTGCAAAAAAGATTGGTAGGACATTTTGTCCCAACTTTTTCATATGTTTTTTTAAAGTTGGATAGACAAAGTCTAGAAATTTTGCGTGGCCGAATGACGCATTTGATATTTTTTTAGATTTGATGATTTGACTCTGTCTCATACGCAAAAGGCCGTGGGTTCGATCCTCACCATGGATAAACATTCGTGTGATGAACACTGTGTTTGTTCAGTGCCTGGGTGTAATATATGTATTTAAGTTGGTATATATTTGTAATGCGTCTGTTGTCTGATATCCGTAACACAAGTGCTTAAGTTATTTAGTACTCGGTCAGGTATGAGATGTTGAATGAATTTATTATTTATTATTTTACATTCATCAATTTGGTGTAATCAGTCAATCATGATTTGGTAGAGTGATCGACTGAACATTTTTTTTTATGTGATAGGTGGTAGACGGGTAGACGGATCGGCTGATGGTAAGCGATGCCCGCGCCCGTAGACATCTGTGACACCAGTGGAGTAACAGGTGCGCTGCCAATGATTAAACCCCCATTCCCCCCGGATTGGGCCCCCGGTACCCTCACTCACGCAACGAAACACAGCACAGTGCTGCTTCACGCCGGTTTTCTGTGAGGCCCCACGTCCTGATACCACTATCACTCCGGTCGAGCCGACCCATCCATGCTGAAGCGTGGCTTTCCCACGTTGACATAATATCTGTTGTGACGTTCTCTTATGTAAAATAAATGTTTTTATCGCATTCAGCGTGTTATTCCCGGTTGAATCCAAAACTGTCGTTTTGAAGCCCATGGTATACTTACGGCCGCACTCAGAGACGTCATTTAAGCTAATTTTCATTACCTTTAGTGTCGGTAGTCTTTATGCGTATCAAAATAAGTGTCAATATTTTTTCTTAAGTAGCCAACTAAGTTAATCAACGACTTTGAGTATGGCAGTAAGACAATGTTTCAGGATTTGACGACAACCCAATTGGAACAGTGGTAGTGAACGCTGCCTCTGATACAAGGGTTGCGGGTTCGATCCCCGCACAGTACAAACATTTGTGTGCATGACCATGTTTGTTTGTATTGGTCTGGGCGTTTGCTATGTATTATAAGTATGTATTTACAAAAGAAAAGTATTATATGTAAATATTTGTAATCCCACTGTTGATTCTGATATCCGTAACACAGGTGCTTGAGCTACCTATCTCGGAGTCAGATCAATGTATGTGATGTTGTGAAATTTATTTGGAGAGTCTGGTAATTATAATGATGCTACTGCAGTCTGAATTTCGCAACCCTTTACAGGGGAACCAGACCAACTGAATCTTGGTTACACGTGACGATTTGAAACATGCAGATTTCCTCACGGTGGTTTCCCTCACCGCCGAGTTAATGATAAAAATACGCACATATATTTGAAAAATCTAGCGGTGCATGCTCGGATTTTAACCACAATCCTCCGTATGGAAGGCGCGTTCAGTACCACTGATCTACCACCGCTCAAAATAAAATCTATATTATGCTAACTATACTGCGTTTAAGGTGACGGGTAGGGCACACTAGCGACGCCAATTGATTTTAATCTTTAGCTACTAAACCAGTTCTATTACAATTTCGGGTTTACAATCTCTCGGCAAACACTTATACTATTTATTAAATAACCATGCACAAATATTGGGTCCAACGCGCATGCGAAAAATTGATTCACGCCAAAAGCGGCCACTTTTGTCAATAAGTTTTTCGCTTACAAAAACGGACCCGACACTTGTGCATGGTTATTTAATAAATAGTATAAGTGTTTGTCGAGAGATTGTAACCCCGAAATTGATTAAAATAGATCCGGTTTGATAGTTAAAAATTAAAATCGATTGGCGTCGCTAGTGTGCCCTACCTGTCACCTTAACGTCTTTTTCAAGGTCTCTTTTTTCAAATAGAATGCGATACGTTGCACAAACATGTCTGCTGAAGCAAATCCAAGATTTACATTTAATTATTTATTCACGTCGAGATTTACGCGATCAGAATTGAAGGTTGGGCAGAATATGAATTAGGTTGATATTAAATTATATAAAGTGTGGGTCTATCGCTATCGATCACATTTTTAATAAGGGCCGATTCGAATTCTATACAAATATAACGTTATGCCAGAGATTTGTCCACGGATAAAAATCAGAGTTACTAAAAGGAGAGTTGTTTGAATAACTTTTGCGTCTTTCGGTCTGTCTATGGCTTTGAGACATCAAGATGCATAAATCGCTATTTTGCTTAATATGTGACCTACTTAGAAGAATCCAGAGTGGAAAAAAACCCACGACCTTTGGCGTGTGAGGCGGGGGCACCACCAATTGCATTATCGTTAAAGTCAAGTCGTTTTGTTGTCTCTATGTCGAGTATATTGAGAAAGTACCTAAAAACAGAATTGGAGTTCTTGAGTTAATTCGTTATAAATATTGAAAAATACTATTTATTCTCTATCGCATTACAGACTATAAAAATCATAATAGACTGACCGGATGGCGCAATTGGTAGTGAACCTGCCTCTTACGCCAAAGGTCGTGGGTTCGATCCCCGCCCTGGATAAACATTCATACGGTGAACATTTGTGTTTGTTCAGTGTCTGGGTGTAATATATGTATTTAAGTATATATTTGCCGTGTAGTCCCCGGCAGAGTAGAATAGGCCACCCTCACTCTTACCGAGGTGTCGTAAAAGGCGACTAAGGTAAAGCTGCTGGCATGATCATCAGCACCTAGAGAAAGAAAACTCTGCATTTATATCAAAACCCTCGCCAACCCGTCTGCCAAGCGTGGTGAGTATGGCAATTACCCCTCACGGGATTGAGGGAGGCCCGTGCCCCAGCAGTGGGGACTTAAATGGGCTGATGATGAAGTATATATTTGTGTTCCTCTGTTGTCTGATATCTGTAACACAAGTGCTTAAGCACCTTAGTACGGAATCAGGTCAACATATGAGATGTTGTGAGAATTATTATTATTATTATAATAATATGCGTAAACGGTATGCTCAGGTGTTGCACATGTCCATGGGCGGTGGTGATCACTTACCATCAGGTGTGCCGTCTACTCGTTTGTCCGCTATAATGTAAAAGATACAGGGTGTATCTATGAACATTTACATCCCTTTAACTACGTGTTCTACTAACCATGGTCATCCATTTGTTCAACGACTTTTCGAAATTCATCGAACATTGTTTTGACTCCCCATACAAAATTACCAAGTAACGTGACCGACTTTGTACGAAAAGTTGAAATTTTTTCATGTGAATTTCATACAAATGGCTACTAAGATGTGACGACACGCATGTATTTTGTATGAATTTCATTTGAAATTTGTATGGTAGCTATATCAAATGTTTCGTTTATGTCAATGATTCTATCATAATAGTTGGTGCAAATTGTATGGGTTATTCAATGGTATAATTCTTTTTTAATAATGTCATACTTTTAAAATGGACTTGCCCACGAATCTTTGAATGACCTTGAAATTGAATTTGAATTGTTCCTCTGTTGTCTGATATCTGTAACACAAGTGCTTAAGCTACTTAGTACGGAATCAGGTCAACCTGTGAGATGTTGTGAGAATTATTATTAATGACCATAAAACCGGCTAGACGTTATACTTTTAATTGAGAATTTTTGCTATTGACACATATTTACCTATACTTTGATGAATTATTTATATTTTGTAAAATCTCGAGCTTAGTCAAATACCCTATTACCCTATAAGGTCCTAACAGTCATTTACGTCCAATGTTTGATGTTTATGGTAGGTTTAAATGTTCAGATATTTTTTATGCTGGCATACGAGAAACAAGAAACATTATTTTTGCTTAATAAGCCTAACATAATTCTCTCAAACAAGTAATTTATAACGGGCATGATT
>JADPWL010000948.1:0-16538 GCA_019059595.1 Marasmia exigua | reverse complement strand
TAATATATTTATTTATAATAAAATATATCATTTATAATAATATAAGTAAAGTTACGATTACAATAATATATAATACCTAAATGGTGAATGTATAGAGAAGGCGGGGCTGAAGTATTTTTCCCATGATAGGTATAACTAGGGTATGTTATGTACCTATACCTAATTAAAATTACTCAAAATATCATGATTTTATGAACTAAATGAAAATAAACGGTTTAATTGAGACATAGTCTCATTGTTCTAGTCCCAAACTTTATCTCTTGAACTATGAATATTCAGTGAAAAAATTCTGCTATTAACCATATAGACCAAAGGACACATTTCGTTTATCAGTTTGGAACCGACCCGTTGGAACAGTGGTAGTGAACGCTGGCTTTGGCCATGGGTTGAGGGTGGGAGGGCATTCTGTCATGGGTGTTCCCATGTATTAAAGTATGTATTTACGAAAGAAAGTTTATATGTATATATTTGTAATCCCACTGTGATTCTGATATCGTAACACAGGTGCTGAGATACTATTCGGACGTTCAGATCAATGTATGTGATGTTATGAAATATTTCTTTATTTATCAACAAAAACAATTTCGCTAGTGTGAATCGAAAGCATCTCAAACCAATGAGTGTCAATCAAAAAATGTAAGACTGGTACAAACAAACTGTTGGTACCATATAAACATTTCTCATAATCATCATTCATCAGGCCATATTAAGCCCATACTGCTGGGGCACGGGCTCCTCAATCAACACGGGGTAATTGTCATACTACCATGCTTCGGCAGACGGGGTTGGCGACATATAACATTGGTACTTCTCAAATCCCAGCTTAAAAACCAACGGACACGAGGCTTGGACCTTGTTGACCTGCTATATGTATTTTTTCTTGGTCAGTCTCTATTCCTGTTTTGTCTAGTCAATCTGTAATACTATATATTACAATTATATAATATTTACTTACTAGACCCACGAAAAAAGGCAGCCACTAATCCAACACTATTTTGGTTTTTAAAATCAATCAGAGTTCGACGGTTGAAACCGATGTAATATTGTATGTATCTACACTTATACACTTTCAAGAAAGTCCGATATTATAGTCTTAACTATCCAGAAAGTAAACAGAGACTTGCAGTCCCAGTCTTCAGACTTCATAAAATCGGTAACTCATTTGTTGGCTTAAGTATTAAGAGATTCAATAAGCTACCACAAAATGCATTAACTATTCACTGGATAAGTTTAAAATATCATATTAAAACATGCCTAATGAAGAAAGGTTACTATAGTGTACAAACTGTTTAAATGATAAGGAAGGATTCTTGGTAATGTTAACGATTAGTCTTTTGGAGTTGTTATTCAAATAATAATATAGTGGTATCGTTAACTTGATAGTTGTATTTTTTACTCTTCTCAATTGAAACTCTGTAACATCATCAATATTTGAAAAGGGTACTACTGAGTTCTTGTGCTGGTCTATCAGTAGAAATCGACATTCCGAACCACGCGGTAGATGATAAGTGCTTTACCTAATTTTGACATTTAATATGAAACTTTTTATTGCACTCAAAATAAGTATGAAAAACTTTAAAAACTAGATAAGTGGTTTGTATGGACCTAAATTGAATAAAGATTTTTTTATTAACGGCTTAGCGTATTTGCGATTTAGGAGTACTCGACAGCGAACGTTAGCGAATGGCAGGCTGTGCAAGATGAGTATAATAAATTTTATGAGTATGTTTTCTACTTCAAATCAAATAATTAACATAATCATACCTCATGTTCTTCTATTGCGTCTAAACTTTACTACGGGACTCGAGTCGTGGCTCACCTACACTTACTCAATTTATCGCTAAGTAATGTTTGGACTTCGCACATGGCAAAGACGTTAGGTACTAGGCCATTGTAGTTGCCGTAAACTATCAGAATAAACAAATCATTGTTCGAAATAATACACGTATGTTGAACTGGGAAGCAATAACTACACTCGCTATCGAGCTACACGCTAGCGAGGTTTTTTAAAACCCATGGTACGTGTTCAATGAGGCAGTTTCCGTAGGTATTTAATATGTCCCATGGATCGCTCGATGCGCAATCAGCCCTGTAAATGTTAGGTGTGGTATGATATTTTCATGTGGACCCCTAATTATGGGAACATTATTTTAGGTTTTTACATTACTATCTTAAATACTTTGCAGTTAATATGTATATAGTGCTATGTACATTTAAATGAAAGAGATGATTCAAAACTAAACTCTCATAACCCTATACTTGCAAAAAAAATATTTTTGAATTTCCCAAATGATTTTGAAACACAGCTTATTTTTGGACTAAGGTGGTCTGAAGGAAAAATATTAAAAAAAATATCAACATTATTATTAATAAAGGATACTGAATTGTATCTCTCAGGACACGTGCCAAAGTTAACAGAAAGAAAAAGGAAACTCAAAAGTGGTTAGTACTCTAGAGAGATACATTGCCAGTTAATGAAAAAAAATGCAGGAAAAAACATTTTTAATTTTTTATTTAAATTTGCACTTGAGTAGAAAAAAATTACAACTATTAAGACAATAATTAACTAGTATTGCACAAATATAAGAAAAATAAATGACTCCTCAGACAATGCAACCAAAAAAAGATCTCATAAATTTGTTCAAATAAATGAATAGAACTATAAAAAAAATTACAGACTAAGTTACAATTATGAAAATGAACAAACACAATTTGCGTTCTGCCTTACAGCAGTGGCGCAGAAGGCATTTTTGAGCACAAAACTGAAGTTTGACCCTGAGTACAAACTTACACTCCCTTTTGAACCAAATATCGGAAAATGACCAACTTATCATAGCAGACATTCTGCGGAGGTCTTGGTTTTACAGGAGCTTGAATACCTTTCCGCAGCGTTCAACACCCCCCATAGGGCATTATGACGCTTGATTGTTTTGGGCACGAATCAGGTACGGGTAGGTTTACGATCACATAAGGAGGGTTATGGCAATAAATCAGTTATGTCCGCTGGAGTTAGGTTCAAGCTCTAACTTTTTTGTTGCATGTAGTACAGATTGTTTGGTCAGTTATATAATCAAAAAATGTCTTTGAAAAAAAATCGCTCAATTACTCAAGCGGACTTCAACTACTTCAGGTATTGTAAAATGTCTGTCAGAGATTCGGAAAATGTTAAATTTACGCCAGTTTAAATTGAGAGCTCAGACGAACAACGGCTGTGCCCTAGCTCTCGGAGTCCTTGCGCTGCCAATGGACGGTCTTTCGTGTTCGATTATATTAACTGTAACCATTGGGTACGATGGTGCAGAATGGATGAGAAGGAATCTGGCCGCTATTTGGACGGACTTTGTCGTACTGCGTGTTGCGTTTGAGGCTGAGGCTGAAGCTGGACTGGGAGTGGTGAAGGCCATTAATTGAGATTGTGGTTAAGCATCTTGTTCGTCAGATATTCTTCATCAGACAACAAATAAGATGTTCCATAGAAAAAGAAATCCATGCTTAAATTCATACCTACCCCATGCAAAGGTTAGGTAGGTACAGTCGACGAATTCTGCAGTGTAGTGTGCACGCAGGCGGGGTGGGCGTAGCTAATTCTGGCTCACGCATAGCGCCAGTGCATGTCTTGCCGGATAATTGTACTACCGCTACGGTGCGCTGACCGTACATATGGTATGCAGAATAATTAGCAAAAGTTAGTAGGTCATATTACAACAAACATCATTGCAAATTCTATATATGTGTAACCATATACCCTGAATTATAATATACCTCGCATTACATCTTGCCAAAAACTAGATTTAAAAATGTTATGTTATGGCAACGTACTAGAGATAGTTACCCGGCCGAACAAAATCTTAGGATACCTGGCAACGTTATCCTACAGGATACGTTGCCCGACCGTAAAAATCTTAGGACACTTGCAACGTATCCTGCAGACACGTCCACCTTGAGTTAGTTTGCAAAGCCAATTGTAGCTATTATTGCTATTCATCACTTTACGGCATAGATGCGGACTTCTAAAATAACATAAACCAGTTTACAGTATAATGTCTATGATAAAATTATAAATTATAATATAAACTTAACCTTCCTTCGCGGTAAGCAGCTAACCGGCTCGCCATTTGAAGCTTTGAATGAATTGGACAATTAAATGTGTCAAATGTCATTAGAACGCGTTCAGAAAACATGATGAATATGATAATTCTTTATTAAAAAATAACATTGTGTTAGTTCACATAAATAATGATTAGTGAGATTTTTTAGAAATGACTGTGTCCTGAGAGATACGTTGCCAAGAAAAGGGATAAACAAGTAAAATATGTATATTATCTTGTTTTACTTTTTATCTCTATTGTCTTGTTGGGTAAAAAAAATTTAAATATGGCAGGACCGTTAAAATCATGATGATGGTTGGTTTCAAATATTTCCATCATTCATAGACAAAAAGGAACTTTAATTGATTAGTGAGAGTAGCGTCATCTGGTGTTGCTTTTAGAAACCACCGAAAATTACCTACTGGATAACTTGCCATTGAAAATTATTCGACGGCCCGTGTCTCGCTAGGCGACGTCGTAACTTTATGTCAGTTGGTAGCGCTACTGATGTGACATACATATAATATCTTAAACCTGCACGAATCTAAAATCCTTGGCATGTAAAACTTATGAATTAAGAAGCAATGACGTAAAAGTAGCACTCATAGCGACATATTATTTAGTTAGGTGACTTAACACTGAATTTCGTGTTCAATTTAATGGTAAACAGCCCACCGGAATGTATACCCGCTGAATCGAAATGAAAATTTTGAAATGCATCATTTACCTACTTTGAGAATAAATTGCAAAAAAATGCTTTTAAAAATATCAACTACAAAACACTGATATAGGCATGATAATATATTAATGAAGACAGCAAACTTAATGAAATAGAGTTAATGATAGTATATCATCTCCTGGCAATACATGAGCTGAAGTACTTACTATAATACCTAGTCTTAAGTTTTCATACTTTACTTTGAGTGCAATAAAAGCATATTCATTTACTTCTCATGCTTAAACATGAGTCCCCATGCATGAAATCTTCATATATACTCCATACATGAAAAATACACTAAAAACCTTTGTTCTTGATTATTTACTACTAAAATAGGAAACATGAACATATCTATGATTTTAATAAATAGTTCAAACCAAACAATTTCCGTCGTGCTGCAGGTTAGCGGACAAGAGCACCCCACTATTTGCTATGTAACAGGGAAAACCACTGACAGAACTAATAGTTTTATGATTGAACACGCCCGACCTGTCACGCTCGGGGAGACTGTATGAAATTACCGTCCAGACAGGGTACTTGTAAAGGAAGAATAATTTCAATTGTTTCTCGCCTATTCAAGTCTATCTTGAATACCGTGTGACATAAACGCAAAATTAAACTGATACCAATTGCGTTGGATTAAGGAAAATGTACGTTAAACCAGAATGTACGAAGTTCGAAATAGTGAAATGGTAAGACACTTTAAACTGGTTTAATACTCATAGATTTATCTTACTTACCGCAATAACATTTAAAGAAGGAAGCGTAAATCAATAAGAGGACAGGTGTGCATTCTGAAACATGCCACTTAAATAGTTCTATAGAATTTTCACGTGCATTATCATCATCATCATCATCATTTCAGCCAATAGACGTCCACTGCTGGACATAGGCCTCCCCCAATATTCTCCAACAGCCGGTCCTGTGCCGACAGTCATACCAATGGCTTCCGCGATCTTCACCAGTATCGTCGGTACACCTTGTGGGGGGCCTGCCATGTCTGCACGACTTCCTGAACGTGCCTCCACTCGAGGACCTCTCCGCCCCAACGGCGTTTGGTTCTCATCACTAAGTGCCCTGCCCAGTGCCACTTGAGGCATGCAATCATTTGGGCTATGTCTGTAACATTAGTTATCCTGCGGTAACATTATAACTCTATCAAATACAAACGTGGGATTAAAGCAAGGATACATACTCGTATTTGTTAAGTATATGAGTTTACATAATCACTTACTGCTGAAGTTTCGGATACCATAGATATCGTTCCTCTATTGAAACAACACGCATTCTTCCTTCTGCCAGATTGGTTTTGTTTCTCACGTTTTTTATCACCTGGGATAGCCGCCGGCCCGATATGTTGACGGGCCGATCGCCTTGGGTAGTAGTTGAGCTTATACCACAAAAAACACCAGGGATGCTCCCTTATACTACTGAGTATGGAGGAGACATAAGAAACGACTAAAGAGTCCATCCCCAGTCAGAGATCCATTTAAATAGTGGACCCGATAATACTCTCCGCGGCTGGGCGGGGGGGAATGATTGGAAAACAACCCACCACCTCCCATGGCCATAACAAACACCAGGGTTATATGGCCGACCGAAGTGGGAGATAGTGCGCGGATATAGCATGTCCTTGGGACTATTGCACCCAACCGCGCACAAGTTTCTTGACTCCACTACAAGGTATAATCTTGCCCTTGTCCTAAATTTGCATTTCTCCCCCCTTATGGGCCGCAGGACGCCACATCACATTATGGCCCTCTAGCGCCGAGCAGCCCGGTTGGTCGTTTCTCCGTCTGGCCAGCCATGCGCGAACTCGCGCAGCCTGGCGAAAGTTCGTCGCCGAGGACACAAAATTCCGGGTACCATATTGGTCCAGGTTCGTCAACCACAATCCCTTTCGCAGCTCCCCCACAATTATTGGGACAGCGGCGAGTACAGACCGAGCCGTCTTAAACAGCTGCAGCAGAGGCCATGCAAGGTCGGGGTCGATGCCTCCGCACCTACTGCCGGCTGGCATCCATACGGAGCGGAGAAGACGATCAAACCGTCGTCGTTCCTCCCTCTCCTTGTCCTCGTCGCGAGTCAGCGCGTGGGTCCCTGGACAAGCATTCGTGTGACAAATATACACTTTAAATACATTAAGAATACTTTAATTTCTTCTTACTAAGTACACAGATTATATATTTCAGACACTGCTTAGTACGACATAGTTATAGGTGTACATTTATTTGTCTTTGTGAGGAGATGGTGTCAATACTAGGGTAATCCCTATGTGACAGATCGCCAGGCCCACCCTTGACGGTAAGGGAAAGTCATTTTTTTTTTATGCTGAGGCGGACAAACGAAGCAAGATCACCTGATGGAAAGTAATCATCGCCGCCCATGAACATCCGCAAAATCGGAGAGATCGTAATGTGGTGCGGCCTTTTTTAAAAAAGAGTACGCTCTTCTCTTGAAGGTCCCTAAATCGTAGCCGTCCGAAAAAAATACTCCTGCAGCCTCTACTAAGAATACTAAAAACAGGATATTCTAATATACAATGTAAGGTATGTTTGATTTAGAAAACGATTGTAGTTTACTTGTAGCGAGTATGATTATATGTGTGTGAGTGCCAGTGTGCTTGCTTGTATGAATAAGTCAAGGTATTGAATAATACTCTAAAATATATAAAATATTCCCGTATTATAATAGGTAACTGGATTTTGAATCATAGCAGTAGATATAACTTTGCTCCAGTAAGTCCGCCCATGTCAAAGTATAGGAATGGTCGTCAAAACTTGCCATAGAAATGCCCGGTCTGATTCATAAGTTTTTTACAAATGGCCGGTACAAGGACATCATGAACTGAAAACCTAATTATAGCAAGTTACGTTTTCAACCGTGGTTCCGGGTATTTTTGCGACACATAATGGATGAGTACACATGGAATGATCCAAACGGTCTTACAATGAAAACCTTTATAAGTACCAAGGTCAGTCTGGAGAAAGAGTTCATACTCAAACTTAGAAAAAAGACAGGTGTGTGCAAGTTTATAAAAAGTTCTTAGTAAACATAGGTGTACCAAATAGGCGTAACAGTACGGGTTTACCAGTGATGACTATGTATATGGAAACGTGGTTGTTCACTATCGGCTTTACAGGAAGATGAAGGTGTCAGCGACCTATGGATGGGACTACTATGATGGACGAATACCTTTGTGACGGAAATGAAGAGATTCTTAGATAATACCACAGTAATCCAAAATAGAAGGTGATTGGTAATTAATAAGTTAAGTAGCAGTGAGAGAGAAGAGAGCCATGACACAAAAACGGGATAATAAGCCATTTAAAGTGCGGGTAGGGCAACTAGCGACGCCAACGATTTAATTTTTAGCTACTAAACTGGGAAATCTATTTTAAATAATTTTAACTATATTGGCCTCTACACAAAATCCTAAATTCTAGGAAGAGTTTAAGGTGACGGATAGGGCACACTAGCGCCACATCGATTGGAATTTTTAGCTACTAACCCGGAATCTATTTTAAGCAATTCGGGATTACAACCTCTTGGCAAACACTTATACTATTTATTAAATGACCATGCAACCATAAGAAGAATTATGTGCCCGTCTCCTTCCGAAGCGTTGGCAATCATTAAGGCTAGTTGCTATTGGACAACGCGTACGGAAGAAGATCTAGTATTCTTCGTCTATAAGGCATAGTCCTGCCACAGGATTTGTCCCTTGAATGATGATTAGTTGGGAGGAGGTAATACATACGTATTCTCCTCAAGTGTAATGGGCAGGGCACATAGCGAGAGAAAAGACGGCCCTCGAGTAGAAGGCCACGTATAGATAGTCGCAGCCGTAGCAGCCTCCCACATGTGGACCGGCGATCTGGTGAAGGTCGCGGGAATCCATTGGATGCGGGCGGCACAGCGACGATCGTTGTGGAGAACATTGGGGGGAGGCATAGGTCCAGCAGGACGTCCAGCAGTGGGAGATACTGTTATTTCTCATAAGGTGTTCGAGATTGATTGAGGTTTCCTAGTCTTATTGGGGTTATAGAACCTTTTTCTGCAACATCGTTTCGTTACGGACCCGCTGTGTCCACTAGATCTTCAGTTTCAGAGGCTTTTCTTTAATGTCTTTTTTTTTTGGGGGAGCTCTTTACAATGAAGGAAGGCCCATCAAGCCTCTCACAACCCTCTGAAAGGTTGATCATTTTGACTAGTTACTAGTCTACGAATAATGGTTACACGTTTCATAAACTAATCCGACAGGGTACAGGTTTCCTCCGATGTTTTCCCTCACCTGCCGAGCTAATAGTTATAATCACACATAGATTTAGAGGTTCCCGTATGTAAGGCGCCGTAGCCACTGAGCAAAAAAATAACTCATTTAAAAGTGATTGGTTAGGTTGAAATAGTTGTACATACCAAAAATGTATATGAAAATCTGTTTCACAAAAAAATATACAAAAATAATACAGTTATTAAGTTTGAGTGAGGTAAGTGGATGCAACTCTACCTGGCAACAAACGTGCTTATAAATACAAACAAAAATTGCCTATAACAACACGAACATACCTACCTGCCATCTCACAGCTGATTCATGCGATCAAATCTCTTTATCACGGTAGATATAAACATTACGTGTAATAATCTATTTAGACCTCTTAACCCTGTATCAGTGATCAAATCCGACTCAGTGTTAGTAGTCCGCGTCCAAACGTCAGCCGGCGCGAGGCTGCGCTTCGCACGGTTCCCTTCAGGTATTGTCGTTGTTTTTTTGTGTGCACCCTATGCTACAATCTATACTGGTTTTAAGCATACATTCGACAACTTAACGTCATAAACGTATGAGTGGACTTATCAGTGTTATATTAAGGTTGCTAACCTCTGCTTTTGTGTTAATTTTTTCGCGATGCGTTTTAAAAAAGGTAATTTGAAATGATGGTTTGAAAAATATCTGAGGTAGTATTAACGCGTGACTTCACGCGCATCATTACCGTAGAAACGATTTGTTACTGGGGTAAGACAGATAGCCACTGTATTGTTTCGCCTTTTGCACGTATGAATATATTACGATGGATCAGGAAAAAAAACCCCAATTTTGTTGTGCCCCCCCTCAGTCGAAGCGCCGCGCGCGTTGGTTGCCCTTTTTTCTTTCAACCTACGCGTTATTAATTTTAAGTCATAACTGACATGTCAAAATATATTTAACTTTTGTGTTTTAAAGATACCAGAGGGTGTGAAAGAGAGTCTGACAAAATGCGACCAGCTGTGAACGGCCATTTCGTACCGGCTTCCTGCCTTTTCAGTGGTGACAGTGTTGATTTCAAAGTTGGACCAAACAAAATGTGGGAAGCCGAACCTTCGCAATCAAGGTGCCGCAGCTTTGAGCACTGAAGAATTACCTGGACCAGGACGAGAATTTCGACAACTACACTCCAGATTGGAGGAAATGACTAGCTTGGAGTACATATTTTTTTTTTACATTTGGGTTCTCACTGACTCCAGTGAGATAAATGGTAATAAGTAATTAAAAAGAATGCCTTGAATTAACTTGATGAATGAATATGTTACTACTATTATTCTTACTGTTACTTGTCACAGTGATCTTTCCAATATTCAGCAGTAGAGATATTACCTAATTAGTCAAAGCGCATTTACAACGTTTTTACGCTGAGCTAAATGCAGCGCTCTCACAATTACATTATTGTATACCTAACCAAGTGCGGAAATACTGAAAGTGCCTTCTTTAACATTATTTTTAATTGAAAATCAGTTACACTAAGTTATTTAGATGACTGCCACGCTATCGTCACAATATTTTTAGTAACAGATAAAAGTAATTAAATCAAATTTATATTTAAGGTATATCGTTAAATCACGCCGCGCCGTAAGTGCAATGTCAAGGTGACCTTATCTTATTTTTCAAACTATCATTTTTTTTGAAGTTGATAGATATATTTGTTACTAAAAATTATCGATCAGAATGTTAAATATTGCGTCTCAATAACAGATATAAAAAACGACAATTAATTCTATGATTATTTTGATGGTTAATCCACAATCAATATAAGTTCAAGTGTTTCCTAATGTCTGTAATAAAAGGACTTCGACATAATTATCCTTTTATCAAAAATTCCTGAGGTTAAATAACGATTGTACCTAATAGACTTTTAATATATCTGTGAAGAACTATTAACATTTCATCAATCGTGGACTCAAAAATCTACTTTAAACGCAACAGGTTTAAACGCGAGAAATTTACAAAGTACAGACTAAACAATATTATTCTGATATTATAAGTAAAAAAACTGATTTTGGGGATACAATGTTCATAATAAATGTACTTTTTTTTTTAAGTATATTAATTTTAAGTAATTAGTTAAGAAGTCATATTAAGTTGTAATTAAGTTAATCATGTTGTATGTAAACCTATCAGTCAAGAACTCAGCTAAATTTTCCATTTTTTTCACATAACCTGTAAAATAATGTAACTTAAAATTTACTTAATTTTTGCATTTCGTTGCGGAAACGGTCACGAGACTTCTGATTAACCTCTCCTCTATGATTAGCTTTATTGTATTTTCATCGTTTTTATCAAAAATGACTTTTTTTTTAACGGAATGTACTTAAGTGTCTACCCAACAAACTAAAATGATAAATACTTTGAAAACAATTGCTAAAAGTTAAATAAGTATATAAAGCTTATGTAACATTAATACGCGTATGTAAGTTTCTTAAAAAATGAATTAAAAAATTTAAAATTAAAAATAAGACGAACAAGGAGGTTATAGATAAGAAAACTTCGTGAAGGGGACGAATCCCTCAGATTCTTTCCAATATAAATTGGAGTAATTAGAGCGGACCAAGATCATATAAATATGATTTGTCGGGGCCTTTGTTTATTCAAGTTTGGGACGGACAGTTACATCATCAATGACATCGTTACGAATAAGTACCAACAATGTTTTCAATCGATTTTCACCTTAATGTCAAACATGTATAGTTTAATATCAATTTAGGCACTTTGACATACTGTGTAAGTAAACCTTATGTCGCTGTCGTACTTACCTATCGTCTCTCATGCCGTAGATTTTAGCTATAGATACTATGCATTAGCGCATAAAAAGTATCACCAACTAAAAAAATATGTATGAGTCCCAATTTTGATGAGATTAGTTAATTTAAAATATTGATTGTCTATCTGCATACTATGTTCGCAAACCATAACGAAGTTTTTTTTAACATTAAAGTTCGACCGGTGGTTGTTTCAAAGTCTCGTGCCACAGCTCAATAGCTATACGTCTAACAATAAACTGATAAGATGAAGAAACAGAAGTTTGATGTATGAGGGTTAGCATTAATAAAGACTGTTGAACTCTTACCGACTGGTTATATACAAAAAGTTATATGGTACAATAATTTTTACATCTTTTGTTAGCGATTATTTCCATTAATAAGAGGTATGGCTTGGATCTTGATTCAAGATTTCAACTGTTAAGTTTATCATCACTATCATAAGCAACAAGCAACCCACACTCCTCCACTGCTGGACATAGGTCTCCCCTAATGCACACCCACTGCTTACGATTTCGGCCACCTCATCCAGCCCACACCAGTCAGCCTTCGAATGTCATTATACCATCTTGTCACCAGCGGTCCACCAATACGCTTACCGAGTCGCGTTCTCCACTCAAGGTCCTTGTACGGCTCCAGCTGTCAGTTCTGCGGTAAGATGACCATTCAGCCAGGCTGCTCACATCTCCTGTAGGTCTTGTAGGGTTTCCGCCAAGATGGACTATATGTCATGTTAATTACCAATGTCGTAATACCATCTTATCTTCATAACCTTTAGTAGGGGATTCACGGTGACACGTTTTGAAATAGTTATCAAACCCGTATTGGTTAGGTAGGTTAGTTAACAAGAAATTCCTCTAAATTTAGTTCTCAAACAGCAACTCATTTTTGCTTTTAATTTTAACTCGCTTTCAAGCAGCAATCCTTAATTCAAATAAACAACGCAAAAAAAGCAAGTGTCGAAATTAATTCGGGCCGTTTATGTGATGTTTGTAGAGCGTTAAGTCTAAAAGTAACATGAGCAATTTAACGGACAAAACTGGTAATGATCCATTAGTGGCCCACGTCGGCAAACGGCCCGTCATCCTCATAAAAATATTGCCGTGGATGTGCTGTGCCACTTTTCTACTTACTGCCTCTGTTACAGCCGTTAAATAGAACTGGATTAGAATCACAAATGTCATCTGACCCTTATTTTAATAAATATAAGGTTTATATTATTTTTAGAAGTTTTTTTTAATAATATGGCTCTAGCCGAAGATAATTCGCCAATGTTAAGTAACTTATTGAGAAGAAGTAGGTAGTTAACAGTCGAAGTCAGTCAAAGTCGTTTTATTGAGTGCCTACTCAATAAAACGCCGAGGTTTTACGTTGTATCGACCTACGGATTCCGCGGATATCACTCTAAAAGCAATTACGGGTTTTAAGACTCTATTAGGTCCAAGCAAGTTGTCACGAACAACCACTCGACACACAATAGCAGTGTTAAAACGATCCAACGATCCTTATTATTAGGATCACTGTGCGGCACTTTACTGCACAAATAAACACCAAATTTGTACACTAAAAACCACTAGAAATTAATTTAAAACCTTCGAATTGCATTAGCTCACGCGACTTGTTACGAGGTAAAGTTTGAATTAGGTACCTGATTATCCGAAAAAAAAGAGATTTTATTGAGGTTATCTCAACGGATAAGTTGGGATAAATTATTCTGAACATGGTAATCATGGTCCAATTGATGTGGTTCCCTTTTTTAAAAGGGGTGCGAAGATCAGACAGCAATCACTTCATAATTTCTATTACCATCAGATTTCCCAAATACAATTGACCGTGGGAGAGCCACGCTTCGGTATGAATAGGCCGGCTTGACCACGGCCTCACAGAAAACTGGTGTGAAGCAGCACTGTGCTGTGCTTTGCTGCATGAGTGAGGGTACCGGAGGCCCAATACGGGGGAAAGAAGGGTTTAAAGGTTATTGCATTTGTGACTCCACTGGTGTCGTGGGTGTCCATGGGCGGCTCACCATCAAGTGATCCATCTGCTTGTCTCCCACCTCTCACAAAAAATATACTGGATCATTTTGACCATGCTCCAATACCTGGGCTGGCAGATTTATATCCCAAATACATCCTACATAAAAATCCAGTCTTTTTTTTAAGAAAGGCCAATCAGGATGACCTCACTCCGCCTGATGGTAAGCAGCCGTGAAATCCAAATATGAGGCTGACATGCACAAAAGAACTAACAAAGTACCCATTGAGTCTGCCATCCTCACCCTGATGGCCTACTGAGATGTCGCTTCACGCCCCGCCTAAAACATCACGGATTGTATGAAGGAGGAAACACATGAGTCTTCCAAGTAGCCCTGAAAAAAAAAGGCAAAAGTTCCAACAACCCATTTTGACTGAAGCAACTTCGACTTTACGACGATGATTTGCAATTCAGGTTAATCAATCTTGATGATCTTTAAACAGACCGCTACAAAAACCGGATGTCTATCTTTAAAGCTGCAGGGATACTGCCCTGCAGCTGTATGAGTCACTAATCATACACATTTGGGTATTTTAATTGTAACAATCTTATCTAATATCCTCCAACCGATTACGGCTATGGCGGCCAATCTCAACAATCATTATATACATATATTATCATTTTCTCTTTTGTCATTTGGATATTTGTACTGTAATTTACTTTTATTAAATTTATAGCCCATCATGACCGAACTTCTCGCATAACATCCCAGAGAAGGGGAAGTGTCTGCAAAACAGCGCTGACTGGGTAACCACCTCCTCTCCTCCTGTTCCCCAGGGGAAATGCGCTTCGCATACCCGTCCGCCTGGGGGCGGACGGGTTATGTCAGACTCCCCCCGCATGACGGTCTTCCCCTGGGTACCCTCTCATCGTCCATAGTGGGGGGTCGTGGTGACGGGCACGGAGCCATGTGCACGACCCCCCGGACGGAGCCCGCCTAAACGGCGGACAGGACGCTGCCCCCTCCCTGAGAGCTGGGGGGAGCGTTAGGGACAGCCGAGGATGAGCAGCCGTCCCTAACGAGCACTGTAGGTGGCCGGTGCAATGCCGGCGCTGGTACCCCAGTATCGTGCGCCGGCTGGCCACCTCTAAGGAGAGGAAGGAGACGCGCATATTGTCGGCGTCTCCGACCCCTCCTCGCTCTTCGGAGCGCGTCGGCGGTAGGATCTTCCTCCCGCACGCGCTCCGCGGCTTCCTTCCCTGGACTGGGTAACCACCTGGTCCAGCACATGATGAGACACTTACAAATTGCTAACATAACACTGTAGCTGCAATTCACTAAAATGTATGTTTCATCATCATCATCATCATCAGCCCATTTAAGTCCCCACTGCTGGGGCACGGGCCTCCCTCAATCACATGAGGGGTAATTGCCATACTCACCACGCTTGTCAGACGGGTTGGTGAGGGTTTTGATATAAAGGCAGAGTTTTCCTTTTCTGGGTGCTGATGATTATGCCAGCAGCTTTACCTTAGTCGCCTTTTACGACACCTCGGTAAGAGTGAGGGTGGCCTATTCTACTCTGCCGGGGACCACACGGCCAAATGTATGTTTGAGAGCAATAAACCAATTTTTATTTATTTATTAAAAAAAAACAATGTATAGTATCAACAGTTACCTTAACGAGTACGCTAATAATGTTATGCAGCTTTGAGGTGATTTCAACAGCCCACATACAAGATATAGTTCTTTAATAGCAACACAATAACCGTAATGGCTCCAATATTAGAGCAGTGTTGTTATGAAATGGCGATATTAATGTGCCATTAGAGTGGCTCGGATTAGCAACGTAACGGCTGGTTATTCTAATTATATCCAGCTTAATTAGAAAGAAGGAAGTTGGCCATCAAAGATGCAAACAATGCTTTGATGTAATCTAGGAGTTAACACATTTGAATTTGAAAGAAAATGTTCTATTATCATACTCCTACGTTCAAATAGGTATGTATTGATAACAAATTCTCCGTATACGTTAACAATTGTGTAGATAACTTTGTCTACCAAACCCAAATTGTTACTAAGACTAATATTATGAACAATAATGATAAACTTATTAGCTACACAGACGTATTTGCAAACAAAACCTATATGTATTAACATTAAACATATGTATCAACACAAATTTATGTAAGTACAGTTACTTAATAATATCCAACAACTTTGTAAGTTAGGTACGTATTAATTGATATTTAGATTGGATGGTAGAGATTCTCGTGATAAGACGTTGAATCACTTCGTTCTTATCTTTGTCGGATTAGATAAGATACTAAATACTTTTATATTAATAAAAAAAACATTAATTATAAAAAAAATACGAAATCATAACGATGTTAAAACATGAGGTCTTAGGAGCATACGAGTTTGAAATCCTCTGAACAGCCGAACTTTTTAGGTTTGCTATACCTAGATAAGCCACGATTCAAAGAGTAATGAAGCGGCACCTTAAGAAGAAGAAGAATAAAGCCTAGAAAGAAGCAAATATGTCAGGATGTGTAGCTTTAGGGAATAGAGTAGGCTAATAATGCATCATTGTCGAAATATGTTTACTCAACTAAATAAAAAAATACGGGAAATCTTTTTTGTTAAAAGTATGATTCATTTATTTTTTACGGTTTACTCACTGACC
>JADPWL010000947.1:0-12188 GCA_019059595.1 Marasmia exigua | reverse complement strand
AACCCTTGTATCAGAAGCAGTGTTCACTACCACTGTTCCAATCGGGTCGTCGAATACCGAAAACCATAGTTCAATTGGTTTACTTGTTGAAGGGTTGTAAAGGTCATATGGCAGATTTTTCATTGTAATTATCATACTCACCAAATTCTGGACCATGATCCAGGTCCAAGCCGGGGTACGCTTACATTGTCGCGTAACGGAGGGTTACGGAGCTAAAAGATAGGGGGAAGAAGAAAAGACAAGGATAGAGGGAAGAGGGCTATAATTATAAGCGATATGTACAAAGATGGCTCGTCCTAAAGTCTTAAATCTAACTTAAAACTAACTTAAAACTAGCTATTTACACCGGTACACTACACTAAATATATATATAAGGTAAAAGTTCAAAATGGGCAACCGTGGTAGGACGGTATCACAGGGTGAGCACAGGCAGCGCGCCGGCAGGATCCAGCGTCGCAAGAGGCGGGCGGTAGGGCTCCGCCGAGCGCAGGAGGCAGCAAATGGGGCGCGAGACGCAGATACGCGCACGCCGCAAGCCGGCCGCGGGTAGGCGCGACGCGGATACACGCACGAGTGACGGTAGACGCGCGTAGGTGCAGGGAGGCAACACCTTTCGTGCCCCGGCACCGTTACTCTACGGGTAAACGTATACTAGCACTGTTATAGCTTGAGGTTCTGAGCTTCTTCAGAGCTGGTGGTCGACTGGTGGTCCTGCCCATGTGCGTCCTTTTATATTGCCCATGCGCATTCTATTCTACAACATTTAAATTTTAAAATTCATACAATATAGAATATTCTCGAAACATAGCTAAACTCCATAGTTAAATTGAATAGACAATTCGATAGAAAAATAAAAACAGTTAGACAACGTCAGCTGTCGGACAATGTCAGATAGACAATCTAAATATTTACAACAATAACTTTAAATTTATTTACAGATAAAAATGTACAAGGAACATTAAAATAACACATATAAGAGTAATGCTAATACAAGACATAATCATAAAATGATATACAAGCTCTATAGCAAACGGAAAACGAAGCTCTATAGTTAACACCAAAGGTAACTTTCTTTATGAGTAGTTATGTAGTATAACGAAGCCCCTGCAGGCTGCGTTACATTTCTCCCACGACCCCAGAAAAATTTTCGACTCAGAGAAAATTTTGATTATGAGGTTAAGAGAATACTATCCTTACTATCAGTCTAACCAGTCAACCTTCACTTAAACATACCATTCCACAATCCAAAAACAATTCAAATCCAGTCACTCTAACAATCACCCTAACATACGAACCAATCACAAAGAGGAGTAGGGTTCACTATCAATGACGCAAACTCCATAGGAAGTACCCTATAAGAATGACTTTAGGCTTATTTAGGGAGTTGTCAGCCGCTCCGTTTCTTAAAACCCATTAGTGTCGATGACCATAGCCGACAATCTAGTCTCTCTCAGGTATTCCCTATCAAAGGACACAAATTTTAAAGGTTGAATTTACCTTTAAAAGAAACGCCTCTGTAGTCAAAGAAGCGCTAAGTAGTAAGTAGATAAGGCAAAAGAGAGCCCTAAAGTTTAGAATTAAAAGGTCAAGAAGCGCCTTTTAAAAGAAAACGTTAAGCAAGTAAGTAGGTACTATAAGAGAGAATCCTATAAGTAAAGAGAGACGAGATTAGTCGCTAAGTATATATAAAAAATATCAGACTGAAGTAGCCAAAAATCAGTCCAATGTGTGTGCAAATAAATACATATAATACTAGTAAAGTCAAACAGTAAGGTAGTCATTTCTTAAAGTCTTTTACATGCCATTTACCGCGGCAACCGTTGCAGTCCTCAAGAATGTATACAAGAGGCGACAATTTCTCAACGACTTTGCATTTAGCATATTTAGGTGCTAATTTTGCGCTAAAATATGCACCAGCATTGCTTAAAGAGTAGTCTTTACGCCACACTATATCTCCAACATTGAATTCTTTAAAAGAGTGCCTTAAATTGTAACGGTTAGAATTCTTTACATGAGATATGTGCAGTGCAACCTGAACTCTATCAAAAATTGACGATAGAAGGCCAATATTTCTAGCATATAAATCACGAGGTAAAAAGGTAATTTCTTCCAAGTCGTAACCCTGAGAATAAATAGAACCACAAGTAATGAGTTCACGACCAAATACTAAAAATGCAGGAGTAAATCCAGTTACTTCATTTACAGAGTTATTCATTGCAAACTGAATCTTAGATAGGTGAAGGTCCCAAGACCTATGGTCTTCACCGACCAGTGAAGCTAGTGCGGTAATAATTGTTTTATTGTAGCGTTCTGTAGTATTGACCTGAGGACAATAGTGAGGAGTGTAAGATATATGCGGAATTCTATAACGTCCAAGGAAGTTATGGAATTCATGCGATTGAAATTGTGGACCGTTATCCATAATAATTGTTTGAGGTACTCCATGAACTAAGAACACGGAATTCTCCTAAGTAATGTATAATACTAGTAGTTATAGCTCGTTTCAAAGGAAAAATAAGTGTATATTTGGCGAATAGACAATTTACAACGAGAATGTACTGGTTACGTCGCCTAGTCATTGGCAATGGACCTATTAAGTCCAAAGAAATGCATTGAAAAGGTCTAGAACAAATTTTGGGTTTTCCCATAGGACCGTAAGGCGAGTGGTTAGAGTGTTTATAAGCCAAACAAGTTTCGCAATTGGAAATAAATTTAGCTATATCTTTAAACATGCCAGACCAGTAATATAACAATGATATTTTTTTGTATGTTTTAAATACGCCCAAATGCGGATCTGTAGCGGAACCATGAGCATTTCTTATCAAAGATTCTCTTTCAGAAGGGATAGGGACTTCTTTCCAGATGAAATCGTCTGTTAAAGAATAAGGAGTATTAGTGCAACGAAATAGTTTATTATCCTTAATCGTATAGTTAGGATGACTTTGAGGATCAGTTAAACAATTACGAAAGATTTTATTATAGCGCTCTAAGTCTAAAGACGTGGCTTCATTCGAAGATAAAGGAGCGATAATATGACTGTCCTCGCTTTTAGAACGAGAAAGTAGATCAGGGACAATATTATCCTTTCCTCTTTTATGTTTCAGCGTGAAATTAAAGCAAGAAAGGCGAAGTGACCAACGAGCGAGTCTACCAGAAGGATTTGTTAAATTCAGAAACCACTTTAATGCGGCATGATCAGTGTATACAGTAAACGGTTTGCCATTGTCAAGATAGCACCGCCAATGTTCTAAGGCAATGATAACAGCTAGAGTTTCTCTTTCAGTAGTAGAGTAGTTTCTTTCATTTTTGTTAAGTGATTTGCTCATGTAGGCTATAACAACTTCTTTGTCGTTAACCGTTTGAGTAAGCATGGCTCCAATGCCAGTGTTAGATGCATCACAATGCACAGAAAACGGTTGATCAAAATCAGGGCAAGCAAGAATTGGGGTAGTTACAAGATATTCTTTTAGTTTCAGAAAGGAAGAGTTAGCCTCAGAACTCCAAGAAAATTTCGGAGAAGTTTTAGCAGATGATGTTAATTTATTAAGAGGTGCAGCTATAGTACTGAAATTAGGAATGAACCTACGAAACCAACTACACGTACCCAGAAATTTACGCACTTCTTTGCGTGAAGTAGGTACAGGAAAGTCCATAATAGCTTGAATTTTGCTAGGATCAGCTCGTAAACCATTATCGTCAACAACATATCCAAGGTACTTTAATTCTTTCTTAAAAAAATGACTTTTTCCAAAGTTAATGGTAAGTTTAGCGTAAGTTAATTTTTCAAGCACTTTAATTAGAAGTCCTATGTGTTCTTGGAACGAGGAGCCTATGATAATAATGTCATCAAGATAACAGAACACTTTGTTGTCAAATTCAGGAGTGAATAAGATATCCATTAACCTCTGCTGTGTAGCAGGTGCATTAGTTAAACCAAAGGGCATAACAGTGAATCTGTACATTCCTCTACCGGGGACATAAAAGGCGGTCTTATCCCGATCGTCTACATGTAAAGGAATCTCCCAGAAAGCTTTAGCGATATCGATACTCGATAAAAATTTAGCGTTTTTGAGATGGTCAAGTATTTCATTGATAAAAGGAAGACTATAGGCATCCCTACGAGTAACTGAGTTGAGTTTTCTACTATCGACACAAAATCGCCATTCGCCATTCTTTTTAGGCGTAATAAGAACCGGAGACAACCAAGGGCTTTCACATTTCTCAATGACCTTCCACTCAATCATTTTATCCACCTCAGCAATTAGAGCTTTTTGTTTCTCGGGAGAGAGTCTATAACAACGTTGTTTAATAGGCAGCGTATCTCCAGTATCGATACGATGGCTAACCAGATCAGTACGACCAAGTTCACCCTTAGCTTCAAAGGAAATTTGCTTAAAACGCGAAATAATATCATCAGCGATAACCTTTTCTTCAGAAGTAAGATTTTCGTAAGGTAGGATTTGTTTCTCCACAGAGTTGTTAAAGTGAGATGGTTTATTAAGAGAAAAGGCACACGATAAAAGTTTGGGAACCAAATTAAATTCCCTCCAAAAGTCAACACCAAGTATCAAAGACGGGTATATTTCAGGAATAACATATGTTTTAATAAGTCTAGTTTGGTCGTTAAAGGTAAAAGGAAGAATAAAAAATCCTAAAGATTTAACACGATGCTTACTAGCAGTGCTAACCGTAATATAATCAGACTTGGATAACGAAAAGCCCAGTTCCAAAATTTTAAAGTGCGAGTTATTACCTAAAATAGTCAATGAACTACCGCTATCAAGTAACGCCGTAAACTCAACATTTGAAATAGAAACGTTAATAAAAGGACGGTTAAAATCTCTTTCGTTGTCGTAATAAACCGAAGAAGTTCCATAACTTGCGAAAAAGTTCTTAATTATTTTTAACCAATTATGCCAGTCATCAACATCAAAATTTTCTTTTCGTTTATCCAAGTCATATGTTAGTTTTTTGAGTTAGAGGATGAAGAAGGTTGAGGCTTGTCCGCTTTACATTTCGGGCAATCCGAAGCTCTAAAGTCTTTCAAACCACATTTAAAACAGACTAAGAATCTTGGTTTAGTGCAAGAATTCAAAGAATGACCATTTATTCGACATCGAACGCAAAACAAATGCGCCTGAAACTTGGGAGCATTTTCAGATATCGCATGTGCAGAATTTTTATTCTGCGAAGAAAAGTTCGTACGAAAAGGCTTAAAGTTATTAGATTTATGAGAATCATAATTAGGAGTGAAAGAATGTTTAGAGTGAAAAGTATGTGTAACATTAGGTTTAGTGTTCGGTAAAAGTGTAGAATCGTGTTTAGGTTTATAGGATAATTCAGGAATAAGAGTATTCATTTCAGGTTCTTTAAAATTATTGTCGCGGTCAATACAGCGCTCAAATTGTTGACATACAGAAATAAAGAGTCAATAGAATCAACTTTATTAAGAGCAACAAAAGAAGTATAACAAGGACGGATGTTACGTAGAAGTATTTGCAGTTTCTCCTGCTCAGGTAATTTCTCGCTTAGTCTCGAAAACATTTCAAACATTTTCGGAATATAAACCATAATAGACTCAGATTTACCCTGAGTACGAGATTTTATTGCCTGCAGTAGCTTATGGTCATAATCAGAATGGCCAAAGTCCTTAATTAACAACTCGGAAACGCGATCCCAAGTTAACGAAGGGTCACGACTTAGTTGGAATTTAAACCAATAAGAAGCATCGTCCTCAAAAATGTTGAAGGCCGAGCTTATAAGTATTTGCTTATCAAGTTTGTTCGTAAGTAAAAATTCGTCAATTTTCGATAGAAAAGCTCTAGGACAAGTTGTCCCATCAAAAGTAATTTTTTTTAGCTCATTTAGATAATTTGGTAAGAGAAAATTATGAAAAGGTGGCATACAGTTAGGTTGAGAAATCGGCAAAGGTGAGTCCAAAGAGGTTTGTATCTGTGAAGTCTCAGCTGGTTTTGAAAAAGCGTCAAAACGTTCAGTCAAAAGAGTAAACTTCTTTTTTAAGTCGTCATAGAGTTCTATAAGGTTTGAGTCGCTGTCACTTACATCAGTGTCAATTCTGTCAAGTCGATAAAATAAGTGATTTATATAAGTTTCAATTTTCATAAATAATTTCAGATTACCCGATTCGTATCGGTCCAACATCGAAGATAAATATAAGATTGTAGAAGAAGCTTGTGACAAATCGTCACTCAGAGGAACGGGAGAATCAATAATGTCCTCCGTAGGAAAATTACGAAGTAATAAAACAATTTGTTTTCTAAGCGATACAAGATTATCCGCAGGAGTTTCGTTCCTAATTATAAGTTCGTATTCAAGTTCCGCCTTGTTAAGTAAATTAAAGTTTATAAGACGAGCCATTTCTAAGATATTTGTAATTTTAAAGCAATAAAATATTTACAATAGTTTTTATTTTATTTACTTTATTTTAGTGAGAAAAATAGAGGAAGAATAGGGAAAGAAATATCTAAGAAGTAAGAGACGTCTAATAGGGAGCCAAAAGGTATGTTATATACAGAAACTTGTGCAAGTTTATTTTAGAATTTTGAGAACAGGGAGGGATTCTATAGAGTTGGGCGCCAAACTGTCGCGTAACGGAGGGTTACGGAGCTAAAAGATAGGGGGAAGAAGAAAAGACAAGGATAGAGGGAAGAGGGCTATAATTATAAGCGATATGTACAAAGATGGCTCGTCCTAAAGTCTTAAATCTAACTTAAAACTAACTTAAAACTAGCTATTTACACCGGTACACTACACTAAATATATATATAAGGTAAAAGTTCAAAATGGGCAACCGTGGTAGGACGGTATCACAGGGTGAGCACAGGCAGCGCGCCGGCAGGATCCAGCGTCGCAAGAGGCGGGCGGTAGGGCTCCGCCGAGCGCAGGAGGCAGCAAATGGGGCGCGAGACGCAGATACGCGCACGCCGCAAGCCGGCCGCGGGTAGGCGCGACGCGGATACACGCACGAGTGACGGTAGACGCGCGTAGGTGCAGGGAGGCAACACCTTTCGTGCCCCGGCACCGTTACTCTACGGGTAAACGTATACTAGCACTGTTATAGCTTGAGGTTCTGAGCTTCTTCAGAGCTGGTGGTCGACTGGTGGTCCTGCCCATGTGCGTCCTTTTATATTGCCCATGCGCATTCTATTCTACAACATTTAAATTTTAAAATTCATACAATATAGAATATTCTCGAAACATAGCTAAACTCCATAGTTAAATTTGAATAGACAATTCGATAGAAAAATAAAAACAGTTAGACAACGTCAGCTGTCGGACAATGTCAGATAGACAATCTAAATATTTACAACAATAACTTTAAATTTATTTACAGATAAAAATGTACAAGGAACATTAAAATAACACATATAAGAGTAATGCTAATACAAGACATAATCATAAAATGATATACAAGCTCTATAGCAAACGGAAAACGAAGCTCTATAGTTAACACCAAAGGTAACTTTCTTTATGAGTAGTTATGTAGTATAACGAAGCCCCTGCAGGCTGCGTTACAACATTTTAGCGAGGTTTCCCCAACCCAAGTATTATCTGATTACTTTCTGGGAGGTCCGGTGATGACCTACTGAAATAAAGTTTATTATTATTATTTAGCTTCAGAGCTATAGTTTTGGATGTGGATGTGTTATTTAAGGACCTGCAATAAATGAAGAATTTAAAAATTTCACATTTCCTTAAAATTATAAAGTACTTTATTTCCTATGTATTTTAAATATGTATTTACAAAAGAAAAGTATTATATGTATATATTTGTAATCCCACTGTTAATTCTGATGCTTGAACTACCTCGGAATTAGATCAATGTATGTGATGTTGTGAAATATTTATAATGTCAGTTGCTCCATAACCACGGGCAATTATGTCCCGGACTTTTGGAAGGCGTGCGTGGGGCCGAAGCCAACACGTAGAGGCCTGTACAATTGACAGTTTTACTATAATGTGATGGGACAGTCCCCGGTTGGCATAAGACTATTGAAAATAATGGAAAACAAAATCATCATCTTCATCATCATCATCATCAGCCCATTAAGTCCCCACTGCTGGGGCACGGGCCTCCCTCAATCACATGAGGGGTAATTGCCATACTCACCACGCTTGGCAGACGGGTTGGCGAGGGTTTTGATATAAATGCAGAGTTTTCCTTCTCTGGGTGCTGATGATCATGCCTGCAGCTTTACCTTAGTCGCCTTTTACGACACCTCGGTAAGAGTGAGGGTGGCCTATTCTACTCTGCCGGGGACCACACGGCCAACAAAATGAACTGGACTTATGGGTTGAGGTGCTAGTGGACCGGTTAACTGGCACTATGGAGAGACTATGGCACCTTATTATTATTATTTGCATAGGCTTGTATACAGCTCTTACAAATCGTCTTACATGAAAAATATAAATAATTAACTATGTTACATACCACACCCATAATGACTTTTGAGCTTAAGAACTTTTTTTCGATTCCAATTTGTGTGACAACACTGATCTGCATGAAAAGGTTATATGTATATATTACCATAAAATTTACCACCAAAAGTACCAAAATGTTTTTTAGTCAATTCAAGTGTTGATAGAAAACGACGATTAAAATGTGAAACAAAGAATTTGTATTTCGTTCGTAAGTAAAGCTCGGTGTTCATATAATTATTCACAGGCCTTTTAATGGAAGTGTTTGCAGGGTCTTAGCAAAAACTGCCTGAGCTAGCTTATTAGCCTAATTGTATGCTATCGTACTATGTATCGGATGTAAACAGCTTTCTGCTCTAAGTAATCCAATTTCATTCATTTGAATATGCAAGCAATTTCATTCGTACAATTACGAGTCTTGGGTAGCCATGATAGTAATTTTATGTAGAAAAAAACAGACCAGAGGTGTTTTAGGTGTGTCGCCGGCCTTTTAAAAAGGCTTACGTCCTTTTTTGGAGGTCGAAATAAGCCTTGTCTTATTCTGGCTATACTGACAGCCCTACTTAGATTGAGCCCGACATAAAGTTTGTGGTAGCCCTAATTGTATCAATGAACCCTGTGCCCATTAACTATAAACATTCTCGCTTAAATGTAAGCAAAATATTCTTTAAAAATAAGTTTAGTTAATACAGAATTTTGACTTGAAAACACCTTGTCTTTAAACCCTTCTAATTAAAAGTTATCTTTTAATAAAGGTGATACATCTGCTTGTCGGCCCCCTTTTATTTTAAAGAACTTTTTTGTCTTTGTACATATTGGCCACTTAGCGATAAATTAAAAAAATATAAAACGTTTAGGATGACGGCATGAGTGTAACGAAGGCGCTACACACTCATACTTCCTTAGTTGGTTGCATTCGTTGGCCAAAACTTAAAAAGGTTGTATTATGATCATCATACAGGGTATCCTGTTACATGCACTCGTGGGAATCTTGTCGGATTATTTACTGCGAAGATTTAAAATTTTATTGTTTGTAAAATACATGCATTTTCACCGTGGGAGAGGCAAGCTTCGGCATGAATGGGCCGGCTCTACCGGAGTGATACCACGGCCTCACAAAAAACCGGCGTGAAGCAGCACTGTGCTGTGTTTCGCTGCGTGAGTGAAGGTACTGGAGGCCCAATCCGGGGGATAGGGGGGGTTTAAAGGTTGGCAGCGCACTTGTGACTCCACTGGTGTCGCGGGTGTCCATGGGCGGCGGCAATTGCTTACCATCAGGTGATACGTACATAAAAAAAAATCTAATTCTACTTTATCGTATCTTATTTGGTTGGCGCTAAACATTTTTTTTCTTTAAACATTAATCGTGTATAAGAGATAATATGCAACTGGGTCTAGCTTATTTAATAGGATCTGTTAATAAATATCTAACTTTATATCGCAATCGAGGTCATCAGGTTTATTTTTACTTTCATTAGTAAACAAATCCTATTCCTAAATGATCCCTCTTAATACTCGGCTTTAACTAATAAAGTACCGTTGACACGAACAAGAGATTAGCAAGATTAGTTTAGAGGCCTGGGAGTGGCGAGGTACATTTACTGTCCTAGATGACGCGTTCTACAAGCCACGGACACATGCGTACATAAGTATTGTAACGATGGAGAAACTCCTTCGTTGCTGGCCGTATAAAACTGTGGCCAATAATTTAAAAATAATATATTTATTCGATTTTTGATCTGTCTCTTTTGTCAGACGATTGCTAACCGAGCTCATGGTAGTTTAATTTGTTGAGTAACCAGCTACGAGGCAACCTGACACTCGGAGGGCGGTTATCGAATAGCGATCACTCTCGGACTGTGCTCTCGGAGGAGTCGCGTCCGCGATATAAATCGCAATGGTGTTTGTTTTCTACCATTAGCTCGGCGGTGAGGGAGAATATCGTGAGGAAACCTGCACGTTTCGGATAGTTTCTGAAAATTGGTGGGGACCAATTTCCAGCTAAATCGATCAATCCGTTCTCGAGTTATACTTAAATAGTGTAACTAACAGGATTTTCTTTTATAAATATAAGAAGATACATAGACTTTCTCAAGCTGTAGCTAACCAAGATCCTGTTATAAAAGGTATGCTATCAAATAGCGGATCCTGTTGGATGATACTCGTATCTCACAACCGATCACTAACTAAATGAATAGATGAAGGTTCCTTTGATGGAATGGATAGAACGCAAACGTTAACAAAAAGCGAACGTTTATTGACCGTTCGCACTCACTGGAGATTGGCCGATAGGATAGAATCATAAAGGTTATAGAAAAAGAATAAAAAGATTTATTCAGTGCTTATACAGGTTACAAATCATATAACAAAAATAAGAAAAAACACAATTTAAACAAATCAAGCACTAAAAGGCCTTCCACTGAGCATGATGCCGAGATGCTCGGTGGAACACCTCGACGCTGGTCTTCCGTGGATACCGGGTGTAATAAATACCGCCACTGCGCGCACCAACGTCGTAAATATAAATATAAAATTAAATATGCGCATCAAATAAAAGAGTTATATGAGGGTTTAATATATCGAATGTGAACCGGCAATATGTCCTATCTTCAAAATTACGTCAAATCACTTTTGAATGAAACTTTGTTCTACTTCCCAAGGTTTACCGTATCTATAAGTCATATCTACAAACAAATTTAAATTTACCGCCAAAATCGGTTCCTTTCAATTCGTCCTATCAGCGTCCCGCCTAAACTGCGAGCAATTTGTACTATCTCTCCAAACTTGTACCGACCATGAACACGATTTTGCGCGCTCTTGGAAAAAAATATATTATATGAAAAACTTAGTGGTGTACTGTGTTTAAAGTTAATACTACACCTAATTGGTGTTGTGTGGAATCTAAAATGGTAAGTACATAATGAGATTCTTTTAAATTAACAATATTTAGACGTAAATATTTTAAACACTTAAGATAGGACAATATGCATCCCACATTAATGCGTCCGTTGTGGTATCGGTTTTTAAATATAAGCAAGTTAGGACTTTTTGGTCTTATTACCTCAAAATTTAATTTAATTGTTTTGGTGAATTTAATGTTTAAAATTGTTTTTATTTTTGATGTTTTGTTATATAAAGCATACGGTGCTTATTTTTTATTACAGGTCCGTAATTTGAGTCGAGGTAGACGTTTGGTGGAAGCAGTCCATAACACTGATAATATGGGTATTGAAAAGGTTGGTTTCATATTGCACATGATACTAACATAACAGTTTAGTGGTAATATAGTAAGCCTCAAATCCGTGTAGTTGTCAGTTCGAATAGTTGTCACGCACTTGGATTTTTATGAATTTATGTGAGTATTTATACCAATCCAATCTAGGGGACGGGGGTTAAAAGGTAAGCAGCGCACTTGTGATATCACTGGTGTTGCAGGTGTCCGTGGGCGGCGGTAATCGCTTACCATCAGGTGATCCGTGGGCTCGTCTGCCACCTATATTTAAAAAAAAAATAAACCACTAGCTTGGCGGTCAAGACATCTTTAGGGAACCTGTACATTTTAATTTTCTGCTAGCTGGACTGCTATGCTATATCCTGATGCTAAGATGATGATGATACTTTTATGAAGCTGCTTACTTAATAATATGAACTCATCAAAATTCTTTCATTAAATAATTTACTACTATTTTGATAAAAGTTTTAATTTATTTTCAGGTTGCAAATCGAATGGCAGAAACAAAAGATTTGCC
>JADPWL010000946.1:0-14228 GCA_019059595.1 Marasmia exigua | reverse complement strand
ACCGTAGACCAATCGTAAGTAGCTGTTTCTGTTCAACCCTTTGGTGGTATTTTTTTACTATTTTCGAAGCATATTGAAATGCAGGTCTTGGTACATTCGTAGGAGTTAATCCGTGGTATAATTTCAGTGGCCATTATTAATAATTGAATACAAGTTCTGGTCTCTAATCCAGTAGTGTACGGTACAAACACATTTGTGGACTGGCGGTAATTTGGCTTGTAGTCAATATTTTCAGTCGTAGGCATATTTCCTTCTTTCTGACATTTTTCACTGTTGGCACAAATCCCTCTCAAGCAGTTATGCACGAGTGGGATATGAGCATCCCTAAACCTCTTGCAGTAAACTACGAACATAAGAGGCTGCTATAGTACCCATGAATAACATCATTGTGGCAGTCAGCTCCAAGATTTCCTTATTGAATTGGTATTATTTTTTCTCTATAACTCTTTATTTATTGCGTGAGGCGAAGTAATGGACTCCTGTTCCTTGTCCCGTGTAAGACCATCTATGTCATTTTTTTCCTGACCACTAATTAATACTTATGAGGCAGCTATGTAAGGCAGAGGAGTGAACAGAGCAATCTTTTTAGGGCAAACGCGTATCATCCTAGACCTATCGTCGCGCTTGTCCATCAAGGTGCTATTTGGTCCCAGGCGTTGGCTTCTTGAACCAGAAGAAAAAAAGATTATGAATCCTGACTTATTAGAAAAATCTAAACATCTAGAGGGGCAAGCCTTCTCGCACCTTCTTTTTGTTTTATTATCTAGGCAATATTTAATCTTGATATTATTAAAAAAAATAACATTAGGGGACACTTTATCCGCCGGGATCAAATCTCCCATAAGAAAGTGTACCATGTGTACCCTAGGTATATTGAGGATATAAAAGATATTGTAAAAATATCCTAATACTATTTACACTTTTCTATGAAACAGACGTTTAAACACATAGATAAGTAATAGTTTAAAAGTTGATTCTAGTACAAAATATGTTTCCTATCCAATTGCGAAATCAAAATGAAAAAACTTACGAAAAATATTATCTGGCCACACGAAACACAAAATCATTCCGCCATCTGCTCAACTGTCAAATTTGACAGGAGAGTACCAACTTTAGAAAGTTTTGAACGTACCATAGACTATCACTGTTGCCACTTATAAATCATATAGTGTACACAAAAGCTTTGTAAATCTAGTGTATCTAGTCTCCCGTAAGGATCAAGTGTCCCCAGTCTCCCCTAGTAATCTTTTGCAATTTATTCTTATGTAAATAATGCACTTACAACCTGTGCGGATAAAGAATGGGATCAGAAATGGCGGCGCACCCCACGAGTGCGAGTATAGACGCAAATAGTGTGCGAGCGAGAAGTGAATAGATGCGCCGCCATTTCTGATCCCATTCTTTATCCGCACAGGTAGTACTTGGCTGAAATGATGATGATGATGAAATAATGCACTTAAATTTTTTTTTTCGACAGTCTTCGGGTGGGACTCGAACGCACCCTTTACTGACTAAGCTACAAGGACTTCCGGTAGCTTAGTCGGTAAAGCAGTTTCCCGGTTAACAAAAGATCGAGTCGGTTCGAGTCCCACCCGAAGACTGTCGAAAAATTTTCAAGTGCATTATTTACTTAAAAATATTTTAATTAGTTCTAGTTCCCACAGAGAGAATATGATGTGATTGATTGAATAATAATAATAATTTTCACAACATCTCATACGTTGACTTGATTCCGTACTAAGTAGCTTAAGCACTTGTGTTACAGATATCAGACAACACAGGAACACAAATATATACTTAAATACATATATTACACCCAGACACCGAACAAACACAAGTGTTCATCGCACGAATGTTTGTCCGGGGTGGGGATCGAACCCACGATCTTTGGCGTAAGAGGCAGGGTAACTACCAATGGACAAACATTTCAAATTTTTAAACATGTCCATATTGTTTTTTTATATGAAAGTAGACATAAAATGAAACAGACCCATATTTTTTTCTTTTTTCAAAATTTGTCCATTTTCATGCATAAAATAATTATTGAAATTCTTTTTATTCTAAATAGACGTAAGCGCCAAATGACGTCATCGGACGGCTGAATACAGCGATATTCTTTTGCTTATCATTGTTTTAATAAAAAAAGGTACTACTGTCAACGGTAAATAATACTAGTGTCAACATTGTCAACGTCATTCATACATTCAACGTTGACAAGTTGTCTTTTTTTTTTGACAGTTACATGTCATGAGTTTGGCATTACGTAAATTTAAAACTATAATGTGCTAAGCAAAGAAATATTTTACATTCTGCCGTCCGATGACGTCATCTTACGTTTTTTTGTTAATAATTTTTTTCTCAGTAAATAACCAATATTAAAAATTAATAAATATATATTTGCGCAGCGGAAAAGTAAATAAAGAAATGGTATTTTTTGTTTTCAGAGCTTAGCAATTTTGAAATGTTGTCCATTGCGCCATCCGGTCAGTCGGATGCCCTGGACTAAGGCATTATTAGTCCATGGAATTATAAACCCGTGAATTTGCTGACTCAATCTCATTATTTTACAGAGAGCTACATGTGAAACTTAACAGTGAAAGGAAGACAAAAGAAAAGCTAGAGGATAAAGTGGTTCATTCTACTGAGGCCCAAGGTACATAAATATAAAATAAATAAATATTTCACAACGTCACATACATTGATCTAACTCCGGGATAGGTAGCTCAAGCACCTGTGTTATGGATATCATAATCAACAGTGGGAGGTATTACAAATATATACGACCCGATTGACGACCCGATTGGAACAGTGGTAGTGAACGCTGCCTCTGATACATGGGTTGCGGGTTCGATCCCCGCTCAGTACAAACATTTTGTGTGCATGAGCATATCTGTTTGTATTGGTCTGGGTGTTTCCTATGTATTATAAGTATGTATTTACAAAAGAAAAGTATTATATGTATATATTTGTAAACCCACTGTTGATTCTGATATCCGTAACACATGTGCTTGAGCTACCTATCTCGGAGTCAGATCAATGTATGTGATGTTGTGAAATTATTATTATTATTATTATTATTATATACGTACGTAAACGGACCCAACATTTGTGCATGGTTATTTAATAAATAATATAAGTGTTTGCCAAGAGGTTGTAACCCCGAAATCGTTTAAAATAGTTCCGGTATAATAGCTAAAAATTAAAATCTATTGGCGTCGCTAGTGTGCCCAACAACCTAAGAATTTAGTTACCTAGTGCGTTAGTAAAATGTGCTTCAAACGCCGTGTGCATACTGCCTTAAACGTAATTATATCATATCATAATAATAGATAGTTTTTGAGTTATATATTTGTACAACCTCTGCGGATAAAGAATGGGATCAGAAATGACCCCACGAGTGCGAGTATAGACGCAAATAGTGTGCGAGCGAGAAGTGAATAGATGCGCCGCCATTTCTGATCCCATTCTTTGTCCGCACAGGTAGAAATCTTTTATATTTATGTCTTAGAGTTGATTCTTTGTACCTATTAGCTAAAGGAACGCTCTCTCCCTATCTGGAGGCGGGCGTTAATACCCGTAACATAGTTTTCGAAACTATAGTCCATTCAGTATATGACGGTGAATAGGACAGGTAAAATGATCCGAAGATCATGCATCCAACTTTCTACAAATAAAAATATGAAGCTGGTAAAATCATTAACCTTTTTGTGTTCTCATTCTTCCAAAATAACAAGTATAAATAATTCTCAATTAATCTGAACAATAACTTAAAACAATTATTATCAATAAAATTTGTAAAAAATATCTTATGAATTGCAAAATGCGCTAATCGGAATTTTTGCTCATAGGGGATTGACAAAAAAATCACAATTAATCAGTAATCGGTATGGCAGCCATCTTACCATCGGATCGCGATTATATTATTTTAAACGTTCATGGTCACTAACATTAGAATGGTTATTTACGAGATTTCTACCATGTACCTTATTTTTGAAATATCTTGAAATATCGGAGACTCAAAAATAAGGTACATGGTAGAAATCTCGTAAATAACTATTCTAATATTTACACCTTGTATTCTTAATCCAGATAGTTCAAATTCGAATATGAAGTGTTCATTAAGATTAAAAAATCAAACAACTAAAAAGTCGATTAGATTTCTAAAGAAAATATTCTCGATTCTTAAAAATATCGGTTAGATTTTAAATAATACATTTTTATTTATTTAATTTACGAATGAGGGTTTTTGCGTGTGAAAAATCCGCTAGATGGAGTACTATAGGCGTGAGGTCCATATACAATATGATTGGTTATTTTTCAACGTGATCTGTCAAAATGTCAATTTGACAAACTAAACCACCAATGCTTGATTTTGGACCTCAGTCCTACAGTACGCCATTTAGCGGATTTTTCACACGCGAACACCCTTATTGATATGTTACAGCATCACAAGCTGAGCTAGAGAAGCGCGTCCGCGACCTCAGCAGCTCGCTCGAAGCTTCGCAGCGTCGCCTGCAGCGCGCCGAGGCCCGGACCGTGGAGACTCCGGCCTTGTTGGTGCGCCTGCAGCAGAAGCTGGCGTTGCTGGAGCAGTCGCACTCCATAGCCATTAGAGAGGTGGTTGAACATTATTATAGACCATCGCGTGTGGAAAATCTCCTAGATATAGGTTATTTTTTTATGTAATATGTGGCAGACGAGCTAACGGATCACCTGATGGTAACCGATTGCCGCCGCCCATGGACACCCGTGACACCAGTGGAGTCACGAGTGCGCTGCCAAACTATAAAACCCCCTTTCCCCCAGATTGGGCCTCCGGTACCCTCACTCACACAGTGAAATACGGCACTGTGCTGCTTCACGCTGGTTTTCTGTGAGGCTGTTGTGTCACTTCGGTCGAGCCGCCCATTCATGCCGAAGCGTGGCTATCCCACGGTCCTCAGTCCATCTACAATGTGATTGGTTATTGAACGTGATATGTTAAAATATCGATTTAACAAACGAAACAACTAATTAAAAGTTTGACCTCAGACCAAAAGTACACTAACTAGTGCCTTATTCACTAGCGATAACCCCTATTAATAATATTCTCCAACCGATTACGGCTACGGCGGCCAATTGCAACGATCAGCCACATACGCAGGATATATCATAGTGATCAAGTGTGTGTGCAAACACAAGTGCACTCTCTATTCCCTTACCCTCATATTCCGATGGGACACCAGCGTGACACGACCGGAGAGGCTCAGGTTCAACGGCATAACGTGCTTGCCGAGGCGCGGGGGTACTGCCAACTTCTTGATTGCGGGCTGACACTAAGAATTTCTTACAAAAACTTAGGTACAAACTTTTGGCCTGGCCCGAGTATCGAACCCAGGACCTCTTGCGCAGCCGTCGCTTTATCCGGCTCGAAGGGCCAATGTAACGTTCGGTACTAGATGCCAGCCCTTGCAACACCTGTGGAGTTACAAGGGCATTGCCAATCTTCAAGCTCCCCATCCCCCGGATTGGAGGTTTGGTAACATAAAAATGCCGCCGGGGGTCCTCCCCCCTTCGTAAGTGTTACGTGTTACCTCCAAATCGCCCCCTTCGGAAAAACTTTAGCTACGACAATGCCTACGCCTGCCCTGAAATATTGACTGGACTGTCTAAATTGGAACATCGTTGGTCCACTTACAAACACGATGACTTTGACAAGAAATAACGTTGAATTTGGTTGGATTTACAGGAACAAATAAAAGCGAAAAGAGCCGAAGAGTCCGCCCGCAAGATCTGTGCGAGACAAGAGGAGCGCGTGGCGTTGCTCGAGGGGAAACTCGCCGAGTTGTCGCAGACGGTCGGCGTCTACGACCTGAGGAGGAGACGCGACCAGCAGCTTATCCAACAGCTGAAGGAGTCGCTTAATGGACAATTGTTGGACAAGATTGGGTCTAAGAATGAGTATGAAGACGGAAATGATGGTAAGTTTGTTTATATAAAGCGATGAAACTCGTGGAGTTGTCACGGAGTGGGCGTCTACGATTTGAGGCTTGCGAAACGGATACCTGCTCTTTTCAAGATACGTATGCTCCTACAATACAATACGACAAAAACTCATTTTCCGAAATGAAAAATATTATTTCTAGATTAGACTCAAAGGAGTTGAAGAAAAATATTTCAGAATTTTTGAATTAAATGTAAAAATCCTCCTTTGACGTCATCACTCGGCGTGTCAAATTAATAACGCTTTTGCTCACGTTGATTTAAAAAAAAAAAGTAAAATCTCTGATCATAAAATGACAAGACACACTGCCGCACTCAGAGACGTCAATTACGCTAAATGTTCACTAACTTAAAGATAAAGAGTCTTTATGCGTATTGAAATAAGGGTAAATATTTTTTCTTAAGTACCAATTAAAGTTAATTTGACGTCTCTTGAGTGCGAGCGTTATATAGTCATCTAAACTTTTTTTACTGGACTATTAAGTCTATATGCTATATTAATAGCACCGACATCACTATACGTTGAGGCTCAGGACTACGTCACTTCCGGCACATGAATTAATAATTTAAAAAATAAATATCTTAATAAAAACACACATTTAATAATAACACATTGTATGAAAGTTTGGCGTTTAAAAAGAGTAACTGGCGAGTTCCTTGCCGGATCTTCTCGACCCGAAACAACTTTCCGAGCCGGTGGTACAATCGCATTATGTTTATTTATTTCTTGTACAACCTGTGCGGATAAAGAATGGGATCAGAAATGGCGGCGAATCTATTCACTTCTCGCTCGCACACCCACGAATGCGAGTATAGACGCAAATAGTGTGCGAGCGACAAGTGCCACCATTTCTGATCCCATTCTTTATCCGCACAGGTTGTATATTTTATGTATCAACATATATGTTTTAACATGTAAATTATACATAAGTACTTATAAATAGTTTTAAGTCATTTAAATGCATGACGATTTGTAAGTGCTGTGTACAAGCCTATGCAAATAAAGAATTATTTGAGTTTGAGTTTGACTAAAAAATATAAGTATTGTAATTTTTTATTTATTCGAAATTTATTATTTATAAGTAATTTATTCGAAAACTGTAATCTGTCTGCGTACCTAGTTTAAATAAATAAAAGCGTATAAAATGCCATTTTTTGTAGCCTTGTCTATTGAGATCGGGCCATCCCACATACAGGGTGCTGTTTATCGGGCTATGTCAAACACTTTTGTCATTTATGACATAATATTCGTAAAATCTCTTTATATTAAAATATAATTTATTTATGCTATTTTACAGTTGAAAGTCAACCGAAGAGCGAGACAGACAATGAAAAACTAGCGGACAGCGAGTACCTCCAAACGCTAATAGATAAAATTCACATTCTAAAAAAAGAACTCATAGCTGAAAACGAGAAACTAGGCACCCCTATTGATATCACAACAGTTTTCAAAGTGGACGGGTATGAGAACGTCCACTCGAAATGTAGGGAGGAGCTAGATAATTTGAGGACAGAGTATGAAGCGTTTAAGAGTCAGAATGTAAAGAGCTCCGGGGGAGGGGATGACGCGCAGAGCGAGATAGAAGACTTGAAGAGCGAGGTGGAGGTATTGAAGGAGAAGGTGGACACGTATAGGATGATGTTGGATGAGGAGAAGCAGGATAAAGTGGATACGTTGAAACTTTATGAGGATGTAAGTATAAGCAAACCAGTGATTTTTCTTTCTATACGACTACGGCAAAGGTTAAAGGAAGCGTATATCTATATTTTTTTTAGATACGGGGCAGACGAGCAGACGGATTACATGATGGTAAGCTATTACTATATTCGCCGTGTGGTCCCCGGCAGAGTAGAATAGGCCACCCTCACTCTTACCGAGGTGTCGTAAAAGGCGACTAAGGTAAAGCTGCTGGCATGATCATCAGCACCCAGAGAAGGAAAACTCTGCATTTATATCAAAACCCTCGCCAACCCGTCTGCCAAGCGTGGTGAGTATGGCAATTACCCCTCATGTGATTGAGGGAAGCCCGTGCCCCAGCAGTGGGGACTTCAATGGGCTGATGATGATGATGATGATGATGATGATGATAAACGGGCGTCGAATAGATTTCAATTGAACACGTACCATGGGTTTGAAAACCTCGCTAGCGTTAGCTCGATAGCGAGTGTTGTTATTGCTTACGCAGGAAGTGACATGCTTGACTTCACGCCCTATGTAGCTGTTTCTTACTAACTATACTCAAAAGACTGAGTACGATATATATACCCAAAAACTCTTGATATCCAAAGCCACGAAATTTAATAGCAGTGAGAAAAGAAAATTTTTATGATGATTTTTAAATTGTATTGGTATTGTTTTTGTCAAGGTGACAGATTGAATTAGGTGAATTTTAGTGGCAGATTATGACGTTATTCGCTAGCGAAAACATTCTAACTCATACTACCGATTTTAGTTCCTCGAGTAACCTAGAGGAGTAGCTAGAGGTGCTGTACATTTTTTAATATAGTTTTACGCCGACGCTAGCGAGTTCGGTCACTGTTAACTCATGGTAGTGCTACTGTAGTCCTTAACGTGTTTACACGTATATCATAACAAATCGCTTGGTGAGTAAACAAACATTTGAGATTACAACTAAATTCAATTGAATGTTAATTTTGATAGATTGTGTTAGTAATTTTTTACAGTTAAGTCAATTATTTAATTATACAAGTTAGTAAAATCACAAAGAATGTTGATTAGTAATAATAATAGCGTTACACAATGTCAAATTAATTCATAATGTCAAATAAGTATAGTAGTATATTTTTATATAATTTGTGTAGGTTATATTGTATTATAGTAAGTTAACATTCGTATATATTAGTGTATGATAACGTGTTTATTCATTTATTTATTATCTAGATATATGTATTTATACTATAAATTTACTTAATCAATATTCAAAATCAAAAGGATTGCACCACCCTCCCCTCTTCTATCTAATGTCCTTTACCTGAAGGTTGTCTGGTAGAGATCGCTCCCAGCGATAAGACCGCCTAAATTGTACATTGTATCTCTGTATACCTAGCTTTTAAGTTTTGTATGTTGTGCAATAAAGAGTATCTATCTATCTATCTATCTATAAGACAAAAAATTTTTTTTTTGACAGAAACTAAAAAACGAGCAAGACTACCACGCGGAAGTGACGTCGGACCTGAAGGCTCGCGTGCAGAGCCTGGAGAAGCAGGTGTCGACGCAGCGCTCGCGGTACGCGGCGTTGCTGGAGGAGACCGACAACTTCATCCGCGCGAGGCGCGTCAGCGCAGAGGACAACCACTTCGCCGACAATGTACTGGCGGTGAGTCCAACTAGATAGATAGATAGATAGAAACATTTATTCACTGAATAATACGACACACCACATTTTACAGATAATAACGCAACAAGTATAATCAAATCAAACACAAACTAATACAGCAAACACAACATTACAAATATAAAAGAAGACAAACAGAGAAAAAAAAAATTAAAGAGAAAAAAAAACAAAGTAATAATATGGCTTCTCAAGCCGGGCACTAAGTATTTGCTTACAGGTGTGTGTGTGTGTGTAAGGTGTGTCGCGATAGTCAGTGAAAAGTAGCTCACTCAGCTTCTGCCATGGCTTTAGGTAGGAGTACCTTCAGGCCATGGCGCTGACTAATCAACTAGGCTAGCGCAGCGATCCATTCTGAGTTCTGAAGTAGAGCCTCCTTCTCGGCCGGTCTTGCGCCACTTCCTGCCAGTCAGGTGCCAAGAGTCATCGCAAATCTTCGACCTGAGTCTGCTACCAGTATTTACAAGGTAGGAACATCATGTAGCCGACAACGTACTGGCGAAACTCCTTCCAGGATTTCTGTTTCCACAAACTTAAAACGCCGTTAATTACGTCATCGTCATCGTCAGCCCATTTAAGTCCCCACTGCTGGGGCACGGGCCTCCCTCAATCACATGAGGGGTAGTTGCCATACTCACCACGCTTGGCAGACGGGTTGGCGAGGGTTTTGATATAAATGCAGAGTTTTCCTTCTCTGGGTGCTGACGATCATGCTAGCAGCTTTACCTTAGTCGCCTTTTACGACACCTCGGTTAGAGTGAGGGTGGCCTATTCTACTCTGCCGGGGACCACACGGCTAACTGGCGAAACTCCTACCAGGATTTCTGTTTTCCACAAACTAAAGCGCCGTTAATTACGTATAAAGGCGTTTTAGCTAAGAAATTTAAAGTAACTGCGTTTTAGCTATGTAATTGAAAAGTAAAAATTAACCGATTGTATGTTAACGGCATTATAGGCTAAAGGACGGTAGATTTATTAGGGTACTGGCGGTGAATCTAACTAACTAACCACGTAGCTTAATTTAAAGCCGTCCCGTTGTAACCCTTTGAGCCAAGATGTTCCAATCCATCTTGGATGCAATTTGTGGGGATTAATAAAAAAATAAATTTAAATGTGCTTCAGCGCACCACAAGAATAGAAGCTAAAAAAATGGCAGACGTCAAAAATCCATAAAGGAATCTACATTTTTTTTATCCATAGACCGAAGGTAGATGATATCTATAATCATACGGCCTAAAAACAAAATTTGAAATGCAGAAAAATACAAAATTGGCCACAAACATCTAATTTTATTGAAATTAATTGTTTTAATAAAAGTGGTATTTATTTAATTGAAAATTAATGAAATGTATCAAAATCGATGATAGAAAAATCTAATGCTCAAATAAATGATTGCTGTCAAAGATTAGAGAGAAATTAGGTTTGTTCTCGCTAGACGGCGTTAGAAGTGGAGAAATATTAGGATAGAATTATAAACATAGCTATAATAGGTAACGACGTGTTACAATACCTCCTTAGTTACAAAAAAAAAGAATTTATGGAGAGGGACAAGACACAGAAGCAATCTAAATAAAATATACTAAACTCACAATTAAACAATTACTTAATGTCCCTGACCATTGCGGGCCAGTAAGAAGACTGTGAGACAAAACAAAACAGTATAGGCTTATTTTAAGGAGTCACTAACCGCTCCTGCATAGGCTTCTTTATAGAGTTACAATCCGCTCTTTAATTTTAACAAACTAAATAGTCAAGGCTTTTTTAAGGAGTAACAAACCGCTCCTGTATAGGCTTATTTATAGAGTTACAATCCGCTCTTTAATTTAAACAAATTAAATAGTCAAGGCTTTTTTAAGGAGTAACAAACCGCTCCTGTATAGGCTTATTTATAGAGTTACAATCCGCTCTTTAATTTAGAACTCATCGAGTAGTTAAGGCTTATTTATGGAGTAACTAACCGCTCCGGCATAGGCTTCTTTATTGAGTTGCGATCCGCTCACTAATTTAAACATTCGTCAGATGCAAGCATCCTATAAAACGAAGTTATACTGCACCATAAGTGCATAAGTATCAGATATAACATCTGATGAAGAAAAAAAATGACCATCATACAAGCCCACATAAAGCTTGTGACGCACCAGCGGCGTCAAAAAAGTCCTTACAAAAATTTAAGGCACAAAAAAAAAGCAACTGCCCCTAATATAGGCACATACAAAATATTAAACACAAAAAGAAAAAAAATATCAATAGAGACAATGCTATTGGAAAAGGAGATAAGAAGATAACATCCTAGCGAGAACATTATGAGAATGAGCCATATCAAAAATCAAGAGGAGAGAATGTAAATAAAGTTTAGTAGCAAATCAAAAGGAATAAGGTACCACTATAAGTCAGAGAATTCCATATGAAACTAAAATATTGAAAGGAGAATGTAGATAAAAGAAGAATCCCGTAGCTGGTCAACACAGAGAAACGTCTGCTTCCTTTGAGGCACTTGTATCAGGTTTTAAGCACATGTTTACAAAATATTTAAAAATAGTAATAAGCCAGAAACAAAAGAAAAAAAAGATCACAGCTTTCTGTTATATCCCGGTCTGGAAAAAGTCAAGGCCCCACGTTGGGCACCAATGTAACCCTTTGGGCCAAGATGTTCCAATCCATCTTGGATGCAATTTGTAGGGATTAATAAAAAAATAAATTTAAATGTGCTTCAGCGCACCACAAGAATAGAAGCTAAAAAAATGGCAGACGTCAAAAATCCATAAAGGAATCTATATTTTTTTTATCCATAGACCGGAGGTAGATGATATCTATAATCATACGGCCTAAAACAAAATTTGAAATGCAGTTAATGCAGAAAAATACAAAATTGGCCACAAACATCTAATTTTATTGAAATTAATTGTTTTAATAAAAGTGGTATTTATTTAATTGAAAATTAATGAAATGTATCAAAATCGATGATAGAAAAATCTAATGCTCAAATAAATGATTGCTGTCAAAGATTAGAGAGAAATTAGGTTTGTTCTCGCTAGATGGCGTTAGAAGTGGAGAAATATTAGGATAGAATTATAAACATAGCTAAAATAGGTAACGACGTGTTACACCGTAACGAACGAGATACTGTCGCATCCAAACAAAGGAGACACACAGCGCGTGTGAAAGAGAGGGAAACTCCGATTCGGTCATAACGTCTGCTTTAAATTAGGCCCTTAGGTTAGCGCAGTGATCCATAGTGAGTCCTGATATAGAGCATCCCTCTCGGCCGTATTTGCGCCACATCCTGCCAGCCAGATGCCAAGAGTCATCGCAAATCTTTTTCGATCTGAGTCTGCTACCCCTTAATTACATATAAAGGCGTTTTACCTAAGATGTAATTAAAAAGTAAAAATTAATCGATTGTTGGTTAACGGCATTATAGCTAAAGAACGGTAAATTTATTAGGATACTGGCGGTGAATCTAACTAACTAACCACGTAGCTTAATTTAAAGCCGTCCCGCAGCGAACGAGAATATACTTGTCGCATCCAAACAAAGGAGACACACAGCGTGTGTGAAAGAGTGGGAAACTCCAATTTGGTCGTAACGTCTGCTTTAAATTAGGCCCTTAGGTTAGCGCAGCGATTCATATTGAGTCCTAAAACATAGAGTCTCGTTCTCGGCCGGTTTTAAGCGACTTGCTACCAGCCAGATACCAAAATTCATCGCAAATCTTCTTCGACCTGAGTCCGCTACCCGTTAATTACATATAAAGGCGTTTTAGCTAAGAAATTTAAAGTAACTGCATATTAGCTATGTAATTAAAAAGTCAAAATTAATCGATTGTTGGTTAACGGCATTATAGCTAAAGAACGGTAGATTTATTAGAATACTGACGGTGAGTCTAACAAATTATAACACCGTTAATTACGTGTAATGCGTTTTTGCATAGAAATTTATGTATCTGTGTTTTAGTTAAGAAATTCAAGGTAACTACTAGAGATGGGCCGACTATAACTTTAGCCGACTAGCCGATTAGTCGGCAGCAAAATAGCCGATTAGTCGGCCAGGCTGATCATTGCTTTTGGTAGAATACGGGAGACGTCGGAAATGTTCTTTCGCGCTTTCGGCCCGTGTCTTGTCAGGACATGTTTTTGTTTCGATTGCATCATTTATTCCGTTGTTTGTGTTAACGTTAAAGCCGGCGTTTCTTGGTTTTTTAATTGAATAAACATTTTATTTCGTTGAATTGCTTAGCTAGCTAAGTTATAATAAAAAACAACAAGTAACTAACAATTTTATTTCAATCACCTCACCCTCTCAATTTGTTAAAGCACATTAACATGAGTGAGAAGAGTGAGCCGACCAGTCGGCGGATTTAGCCGACTAGTCGCCAACTAGTCGCCAACTATAAAAACGGCTGACTAGTCAGCTTTTTCGACTAGTCGGTACACCTCTACTCTCTCAGTTACTAGTAACTACATATTAGCTAAGAAATTTAAAGTAACTTCATTTAAGTTAATTAATTCAAAATTCAAAATTGACCGATTGTTGGTTAACGGCATTATAGCTAAAGGACTGCAGATTACTAGGATCTTTGTCCAATTCTTAATTTCTTTCTTTCTTTCTAATAAAAATCTATGGGATGAAACTTGGTAAAATGGTAAATTGACAATTGACAATCATTTTATTCAATTGATTTTACAAAGTATTAATTCCTGGGCTAGTGTCGGAATGAAATAAAGTGAAAAATGTATTTTTTTGTCTCCAGGATGTGACAGCACCGCCGCATATGTTACACTATGCGCACGAGTTGGCGCGGAAGGACCTCGACATCTCGCAGCTTAGGAAGGAGAAACATGTTTTGGAGGGACAGTACAGGTGACCAATATTTATTAAGATAGTATAGTATCA
>JADPWL010000942.1:0-10497 GCA_019059595.1 Marasmia exigua | reverse complement strand
TATACAAAATGTATTCACTGCATTTAATGCCAAAATATTGTAAAAAAAATAAATGTACTTTGATTTTTTTTTATTAAATAAGGGGGAAGGTGTAGTATAGCAAACCTTCATACTATATAACTATAGTAGCTAAGTACATAATAGTTCCCAGTTTATAATTACTTGTTATTCTTTCAATAAACCAGTGTGTATCATCAGATTCCGTTGTTTTGAATACATCTCTCTCGTCCCGATAGTACAATTGCTTTTCCATATGTGATACATTACGGTGGTACATATTATAAATGATATTTAAGGAACAATATGGACCCTGTCGGGCACAGCAATTAGAGGAAGAGGAGGACTGCTGAATATTTATATTAGATACTCTAGTCCATTGTTATATACATGTATATATAAAATAGATAGAATTATAATGTGATATTGAGATTTTGTGATCGTATGATTACTGTTATTATATTATTAATTTTATTTTATGATGTTACTTATTATTCAATTTATCTGTATTATCTAGCTAGGTATTATTAATAATTCATTTGTATTTATTGCATTGCATGTTATTTCAGAGTCTTATCATTAAAATATTCTTGTGTTGTATAATAGCTTTTTGTGGTGAAAAGCTCCCTAAGTGTTATATAAAATTCTTTATCCGGACTGGTTTTTATTATGGTTGGTAATTTATTATATATTTTTACACTCATTGTTAATGGGCTGTTCGAATGTAAGTTTAGTTTTGAAGTGGGTAGCATTAACCTTGTTTGGGTTTTCGGGCGAAATGTATATTTTGTTGGTATATCCTGTCTATTGATAAAAGGTAGGGATGTTTCCTTACAAATCTGCAAACTTCGTATAGATAAATACACGGGGAGAGTAAGGAATTTTTAATCTTTGAAAGTGCGGTTTGCAACTGGTCCGTTTGTTGTATTGTTTACTATGATTCTAATTAATTTTTTTTGCAGTGTAAATAGGTTTGGTGCGGCGGTACTATTTCCCCACAGCACCACGCGCGTAAGTGAGGCCATGCGTTTGCGTATGCATAATAAGTAACTAGAGCTGTTTTTTCGGTCCGTCGATTTCTTAATCTCTCCCAAAGCATATGAAAATCTAGATAATTTTGTTTTTATGTTCTCTATGTGGGATTTCCAGTTTGTATGTGTGTCTATAGTCCAGTCCAAGTAAAGTATATTCATTGACATGTTCTAGTTTATTCCCGTTAAAATTTAAATTAATATGAAGATGCTCTTTCTGGTAAGGATGGAATGTAATTATTTTGGTTTTTTCAAAGTTTATTGTCTAGACTATATTTGCTCATCCAGTTTGTTATTGCTTTTAGTGTCGACTGCAGTTTTTCATTTATATCGGTGTTTTCCTTGCCACGAAGTGAGTTATAGAAATATCATCTGCAAATAATATGCAGTGATCGTTTGTTGTTTTTGGCAGGTCATTAATAGTAATAAGAATAGGAGACACCCGATCACGCTTCTCCTGTTGGATTGATGCATTGGTAATAATACCATCTGACCTTACGTTTTTTATTGAGAGATTATGCTATCGCTAATATTTGACATCTACAAAACTGTTCCTGTCTTTTAAATATGATTTTATCCAGTTATAGCTTTGTCCACGTATTCCTATTCCGCTACAGTTTATGTAACAAGATGTCATGTTGTACCCTATCATATGCCTTCGACATGTCAAGTAGGACCCTACTGCATATTTTTTGTTGTTATAAAATTATGGGCTTCTTGTATGAATTTATAAACTGCTAGAACAGTAGACCGCTTCTTTCTAAAGCCGTTTTGGCTGTTGTCAAAAATGTTATATTTTTCACAAAATTTATAAATACGATCAGTCATTGCTTTTTCAAATAATTTTGTTGCTGTTGGTAAAGTGCAATTGGTCGGTATTTATTTGGGTCTGTTTTGTCTTGTTTTTGTGTATTGGATTTATAATAGTTCTTTTTAAAATATCTGGGAATGTGCCCTCATCGAAAGGACTGATTTATGAGCATAGTAAATGGTTTTGTTAGTTCATCAGCGCATCTTTTTATAAGGGTTGGAGGAAGTTCGTCAATTCCGAAACTGTTTTTATTTTTAAATTCTTTATAATTTTACGGACTTCGGTTTGGTTTACTGGGCTTAAAAACATAGTGTTTACAGTAGGGTGGAGTAAAGGTAAACGCAGAATCCGCTCTGTGTCCGTTATGTTTTCTTTTATCTGACCGACTGATGCAAAAAAATTATTAAAGCTATCTGATATTTTCTTTGGGTCATTTATTATCGTTTTATTTATTTTCAGTTGGATATTGTCCTTTTCATGGTTTGTTTATTTTATTCATATTTTCATTTATTATATTCCACATTGTTTTAACTTTGTTTGAGCTGTTGTTATTCTTTTTTTATTTTGCATCTTTTTCGCAATTCTCACTGTTTTTTTAAGTATTTTCTCATATGTTTTGTAATATTTTAGGAGAGTTTTATTTTTGATTTTTGCGTTATTATTTTTAATAATCTTTTATTCTTACAGGATATTTTTATTCCAACTGATAACCATTTATGGTCCTGTACAGTCCTAGATTTCATATTAATTTTAGGTATACAAGTATTTAGTATGTTATTTAGTAAATCATTAAAGATTTTATAGTTCTCGTTTATGTTCTTTGTTGCAGTAAGTGTTTTTTCCCAATCTATTTTATTTAAACTTCTTTTAAAATTGTCCATATTTTTATTGTTATATTTTCTTTTTTTTAGTACACCAACGGTAATTGTTTTTTAATTGTTTTGAATTCTATACTAATTAATACACCAGCGTGATGCGGAGAAACCCAGTTCTTCAACGGTGGTTTAAGTCCAAGGTGTGTGAAGTTGGTGAAGACTAAATCTAGGCAAGTCGACGTAGTATCTGTGTGACGTGTAGCTTGCTTTGTTGTAAAGTGAGCCCATTTTCAAACATTAGGTTCAGAATGCGGACTCGTTTTGGGAGTTTTGTTAATTATATTAATGTTTTGTTAATTATATTATTTCCAAGATAATGTTTTTATTGTTATATTTTTTATTTATATATTTTAATATTTTATCTAATTGATTAAAGAATAGTTCCTCCTCTCTCCTATTCCAGTATAAAGTAACTAATAAAATATCTTTTCCTGGTATTTCTCTATTATGTCACTGTTTCTTCATGGAGGTAACTTTAGGCCGTCTTCGGCAGCGGATTTTAGACTTAGTTTTCACGTATTTGCACACTTTAGAGTTGATTTGTATTTTTGAAACTTATTTAATTAAGGATGCCGATATGATCAGTAGCACAGCAGCGCCCTCTTCATAATTTATCTATTGGTTGAAGTGGCGTTGTAAAAAAGTGCGGACCCCAACAGGAACACGGCCGCGCGAAGATAGCTGTCACTTGTATGTATGTGTGCGTGAGTGTCGAATTTATTTTGTGATCTATTTACTCACTAATCTTGACGAATTTCGGTGATCTTTTTGTACCATCAAAGCAAGGATTTTACACTGCACACTTATTATGTTGTTTTTAAATGTAACGAAAGGTTTAATAACTTTTTCCTTATTTTTTGTACGGAGCTGTTGTAAGTGATGTTGTTTAAAGGGCGCGTTCCTTTACACTCCGTTTGCCAGGATCTCCTTTTTGCTTTCCTGAGCTCCCTATTGAAGCGTGTTAGCGCCTTCCTGTAAGCATCCCAGTTCTTGTCTTTTTTTGCCTGATTAAATAAGGCACGGGCCTTTTGCCTCAGATGCTCCAGGTTTTTGTTCCACCAAGGCGCGTTCCTATTGCTCTTAGTGGTCTTAAGAGGACAATTTTCTAGATACGCTTTCATTAGGCTTCTGCCTAAGTCCTCTGCTGCGGCTTCCACTTGGTCCACAGTTTTAATGTATTTAAAAAACTCCAAGGTATAATCTAAGGAGTTCTTAAGCCCTCCCAGTCTGTTCCCTTGGGGTCTCGGTACGTGTTCGGTTCCTTTGTTCCCGCGCATATTATGTCGTACCTAATATGGGTGTGGTCGGACAAGGACGGCTCATCTGAGACGTGCCAATTGGTTACATCGGTGTGCGAGATTACCTGAACACCATGTTATATCTAGTACTTCCTGCCTAGAACGGTGTGGTAAGGTTGGTTTTGCTACCCACGTTAAGAACAAATTGATTGTTGGTGAAGCAACGTAGTCAAACAAGGACTCACCTCTTGCGTTCGTGTCGGAGCTGCCCCATGATGTGTGGTGGGAGTTGCAGTCGGTACCCACCAGCAGCTGGGTTTCTCTCTCCAGACAATATTCCACTACCGGTGTCACCTTGTTCACCGGATCCTGGTCCTCTCCGGGTAGGTACATGGAGCTGACTATGAGTGTCTCTTGCACCTTTCCCTCCGGGGAGGTCTATATACGCTGCAACAGCATCGTCTGTACACAGCGAAGGGATCGGGAGGTAATTTATATCTCTCTTGAAGAGCAATGCATGCTCTTGCCTCACTCCGCAGGAGTTACTTAATATCTTACCTGCCGAGTTTAGCCCCATTACCGTGGTTTTGTTCACCCACGGTTCTTGGATCAAGGCGATGTCCAGGTCCTCAGAGAGGAATCTTTGGCAAAGGGCAGCTGTGGCTGCCTTTGAGTGCTGGAGGTTTACTTGTATCGCCTTAATCATTGTGTTGTTTTGGGGATTGGGCGGGGAAGGGTTACGGGAATTTAGCTAAGACGGAGGGATGGGATAGGATTATATATAGGTGCCTAGGTTTGTGTCTGTTTCTTTACGATGGGGGGGGTTATGTGTTTTGTTAAGGATGCCACCCGAGCGCGGTTTTGCATTCAATAAAGCTGGGGCCGTCACCATCGTCTGAGGTGTCAATACACTCCAAGATATCACCTTGGAGCATTTCGACCCTCCCCTGGTCCATTTTACCCAGGGCGTCTATGATGCCGCACGTGAAGGACCCAGCAACCTCCTTAAAGGTAGGCTTCGAGGTGGAAGGCTCGCCAAGTTTCGGTGCCTTGGTGGGATTACCTTGATTCGAGGTAGACGAGGTATTGAGAGGGCGCTTTGACGCCCGCTCCCTCGTTTCCCCCTCCTCTCGGGTCCTCTGCTTGGCCTTTTCACTCATGCGCAGTTCTAGCGCCTGCCTCGAATGTCATTACCCTTCGCTACAAGCCGATATATTAGTTTTCTATCAGCTCCAGAGAGCTTAACCCTGGGTTTACTACTCTGGCCCCTTGGTCGACGTGTCCCTTTGGTGCTTTTGCGCCCAGAGGGGTCGACTCTGCATTGGAAGTACCTGGTCCCTCAGTCCCAGGTGCTCCGGCAGTGTTTCATATTGCTCCTCAGTATCGCTGCACAGGAGCATAGCCTCGGAGGTACCTAGTACCTCTTCGGTAGAATTTAAATGGTCGTCTATTATGTCTACAATATCCATATAGTTCCCACAAGAAGCTAGGGAAGTAAAGGTCCACCCCTGCAGAGCCCCGCTTGCAGGGGTAAGGCTAAATAGACCTCGATTTCGCCTGGTTTTGAGGCCCCTCCGTTCGCGACCGAGCATCCCTCGGCCATGCATCCATCGGCACGGGTCGGATGACACCTTGGATTGGGGTTTTTGGAGACGAGGTTTCCTCCTCCATGAAAAGAGGGGAGGATGCGTTGATTAGGGTGGGGATGATTGGGAGGGATGGGGAGGGGAGCATGGGATTGAGGTTAACAGGAATGCTCCTAGCCTGGGATTGGGTTTTGGAGCAGCCATCTATTGTCCGGGGTCAACGTGACACCCTCTCCCGTCCTCATGAAAAGGAGGTAGGAGTGGGGGAGGGCGAGCTATCCGCAACCTGCTCACCCGCTCGGTCGCATCAGATGACAACTGCGCAGGTCGCATACACTACTCAATGGTCACTGGTCCATAAACAGTGCATCTTGCACCCAACCGAGACACTAGGCGGATTGCAGCGTGTTTTCAAAGCGGAGCGGACGCGCGCAGTGATCACGTCGCGGCTGCGCAGGACGGTTGCACGTGACGCAGATGCGCAACGGATGCGCGTCGGATGCGCCGCGGAGATAGGTCTGATCGCCATTGTTTTTTTGTGGCGGCCACGCAGAAACACGTCAGCGAATCACAGTAAATAAATACGCTAAAGCAGTATCGACACTCCGCCATATTGGACAGAAAGTTACCTACCTCATAGGGTTATTCATTGTCCTCTTATTTTGTTGTAAAATATTATTCTCACCTGTGAACTACTGGTTTAAGTAACTAATGATATTTCTTAAGAAATATTGCATAATACTAGCATACACTGACTTCGTACAAAAAGGTACACAAAATGATTCCTAAAGTTGCAAAAAGCTACGCAAAGTTACATAAAATTAGACATACTATTCATAACGTTTCGTTACTTGAAAACCACGTTAAGCTATTGGTCATGCACCCAATCGCCCCCAATCCTATCACTTTAAAATCCGAAACCATTTTTGATAGGATACATAATAATATATCTACTTATTTTCTCTACCAAAATAAAGTAAGCGGTACCTACTCGAGTAAAACCGGACACACCCTGAATTTAGTTCCTACGATTGTACTCGTACCTTAGAATCCGTGTAAAGTGCGCGTCTGTGTGCGTGCGTAATCGAGGCGTTTGTTCGTAGTGGTCCATACTGCTTGCGTAGTATATCTACTGTGGTGCGCATTCTTTTTTTTTTTTTTTTTTTTTTTTTTTTTTTTTTTTTTTTTTTTTTTTCTTTTTCTTTTTTCTGTAGATTCTTTTTTTTTTTTTTTTTTCTTTTTATTTTTTTTTTTTTTTTTTTTTTTTTTTTTTTTTTTTTTTTTTTTTTTTTTTTTTTTTTTTTTTTTTTTTTTTTTTTTTTTTATTTTTTTTTTTCTTTTTTTTTTTAATTTTTTGTTTTTGCTTTTTTAGCGGCGGCACAGTGAACGCTGCGCAGCCGCGACATTCGACCCTGTCGAGAGCGACGCGCAAATAAGACGCGTTTCTTAGTAAATTGTTTGCTTAAAAGGGAGGTCAGCACAGGATGTGTGCTACATTACGCCAGTGTAAATGATAGTCGCGACTAAATTCGCCGCTCCCTGGACAAGGTCTATATGGTAGCTGCGCTTTTAAAATGTCGCAATCCACCAGTGTGGCAACCCCTTATGATGGAAATAGATAAAAATCTTAGTTTAGCGTATCCCCAATGACGTGGTAATGTTTAATACTCACGAGCATTATAATGAAAATTAAACACGTATTAATATGTTTGGGCACACGCTATTTTAATGCGAAATACGTGAACGACGAACTATTTAGCGAAGTAAATACCAATCGGCGTACAACAAAGGTAGGGTGCCTGATAGTATCGACTGATCTTCTTTTCCATGTTTTGTCAACCCTTACGGACGGGTTAGACGATCATCATCAGCCCATTTAAGTCCCAAGCTGGGGCACGGGCCTCCCTCAATCACATGAGGAGGTAAGTTGGCCCTACTCAACACGCTGGCAGACGGGTTGGCGAGGATTTTGATCTGAAGCCAGAGTTTTCTTCTCTGGGTGCTGATGATATTGCCAGCAGCTTTACCTTAGTAGCCTTTTACGACACCTCGGTAGAGTGAGGGGGCCTATTCTACTCTGCGGGGACCAACACGCAAGACGGGTTTAGACCGGATCACTCTTGGTGGTAAGCCGCCCATGGACACCGCGACCCAGTGGAGTCTCCAAGTGCGCTGTAACCTATAAAACCCCCCTTTCCCAGATGGGCCCCGGTCCTACCCTCACTCACGCAGCGAAACACAGCACAGTGCTGCTTCACGCCGGTTTTCTGTAAGCCGTTATCATTCCGATCGAGCCAGCCTATTCATGCCGAAGCGTGGCTCTCACGGTCAAAACCTACTGTAGCCTATAGGAGGACCTATCTCCTTTAGTCAGAGCTGCCGTACATACGCGCTTTTTATAGGGAATCCTTCTTTTTTTAGACCCATGTTGTCCTCCTTCATCAAAACATAATCTGGTACCCTAAATAGATACCTAAATAAATAAATCGAAACAAACATCATTACCGGGTTGCACATACAATAGCTGCTGGTACAATTCTAATAGTTTTCCCTGGTTATATGGAAAGGAAAACGACGGTACCATTAACAACAAGACCCAAACACAAATATTGTTTGTTGCGGGAATCGAACCCGCGCCCTGCGGTCTCAACCAGCGCGAAACCACTCTAAATAAAGGTGACGAGCACAAAGTACGGTCGCCTACATCGCCAAGCTAAAACTACGCAAACCTGCGCGTTTACAATGATTCAGATCGTTCGGCACAAATGGACAGAGAGAAACGTGTGGTGAGAGACACGATACGATATAAGTAATGCATAAGTAAGTTCGTAAAGTAAAGGGAATAAACTTTTATCAGCCGAAATACCGGTACATACAAACAGACATAAAAACAAATTCAGTAGGTAGATATAACATTACTTAAAAACTATTAACTATAAATCCTAAAATATGATCGCTGAAAGGCACGTACTCAGCATTGTGTCGGGATGGGGTAGGATAGGTCTTATTACAAAACGCGATCTATTTTATTTATTATTTTTATTTTTTTAATAATTCTCACAACATCTCATACGTTGACCTGATTCCGCACTAAGTAGCCTTAAGCACTTGGGTTACAGATATCAGACAACAGAGGAACACAAATATATACTTAAATACATATTACACCCAGACACCGAACAAAAACAAAGTATTCAACGCACGAGTGTGTGTTGCCGGGAGCTGGGGATCCCCTCACCCCGACCTTGGGCGTAAGAGGCCAGGGTCCCCTACCAATTGTGCCATCCGGTCAGTCTATCAACCTTATTCTTTATATCTAACGCCCTGTGGTCTAGTCGGTTAAGTACCGGGCCGTGATCTCGGGGTGTCATGGGTTCGATTCAGGGTTCGAGCGAAAGTATGTTCGAATTTTCGGGACATACGGGTAGCTCGGTTTGTGTGATCACTAATCCCATTTGGCAAGCGTGGTGATTAAGCCTAATCCCATCATAGTCGCGTAGCTTGATTTCTATGATGGAGGCCTTTGCCCTGCAGGGGACAGTTAATGGGCTGAAAAAAAAACCTTAGTACCTTCTAGAAGGTACTAAAGTTAAACTCATCTTATACCGTCCAACACGCAACATTAAATGGGGCTTGGCACTAGTTTTGTTCGGAGCTATTTTTTGATCGCATGTTTTATGATGGTATGTGTAGTTTTGTGCTCATGTTTTCGAAGCTAGGTTAATCTAAGTTCCGCATTCCGGACCATCAGCGGAAAAAAATCAATATTTTTTATATGTCTGTCACTTATTTCGTAATTTCGAGTTCACCCCAATCAGAGTACCCCCACACTAAATCACATACACACACATCAAAACTTCGCCCAACAGCATTACTAAACACAACTCATTTCACACACATCATTGCTGCACACACACGTTACCGCATATTAGTGAGTAGTCTTTATATATCAAGATTTTAGCTGATGTTTTTTTTTATTATTAGTATTCTTCTGCACTTTACTGTTAAATAGCCCATGCTCGACCGTCCTCTAAAATTAATTTTAATGTGACAAACTTTTTAATTGGCTAATAAGAATTTTAATGTTTAAGTTGGACGACCGGATAGCGTAATTGGTAGTGACCCTGCCTTTACGACAAAGGTCGTGGGTTCGAATCCACACCCTGGACAAAATTCGTGCGATGAACACTTGTGTTGTTCAGTGTCTGGGTGTAATATATGTATAAGTTGTCACGTAACGGAGGGTTACGGAGCCAAAGGTAGGGGGAAGAAGAAAAGATAAGAATGAGGGAAGAGGGCTATAATTATAAGCGGTATGTACAATGATGGATCGTCTAAAAATCTTAAATCTAACTTAAAACTAACTTAAAAAACTAGCTATTTCACCGGTACACTACATAAATATATAACAAGGTAAAAGTTCAAAATGGGCAAACCGCTCCGGTAGGCGGTAGACAGGGTGAGCACAGGCAGCGCGCGTAGATCCAGTGTAGCAAGAGGGGGGCGGAGGGCTCCGCCGAGCGCAGCAGGCAGCAAAGGGGGCGCGCGACGCAGATACGCGCACGGCCGCAAGCCGGCCGCGGGTAGGCGCGACGCGGATACGCGCACGAATGATATGGTGACGCGCGTAGGTGCAGGGAGGCAAAACACCCTCGTGCCCCCGGCACCGTTTACTCTAGGGTAACGTTATACTGGCACTTTTTATAGCTGAGGTTCGGAGCTTCTTCAGAGCTGGTGGTAGACTGGTGCGTCCTGCCATGTGCGTCCTTTTATTCCCATGCGCATTCTATTCTACAACATTTAAATTTAAAATTCAACAATTATTGAGAAATTCTCGAAACATAGCTAACTCTCATAGTGTAAATTGAATAGCCAATTCGAAGAAAAAAAAACAGTTAGACAAACGTCAGCTGTTCGGCCAATGTCGATAACAATCTGAAATATTTACAACAAAACTTT
>JADPWL010000940.1:0-10028 GCA_019059595.1 Marasmia exigua | reverse complement strand
TGATGATGTTAGCCGGATATCTTTTTAACTATTTCGAAGCTGCAGCCTCTCGGAAAACACTTATATGTATATTTCTGCCATTTTTAAATTTCATTTGTTAAACTACTTTGCACAGCCTTCCCCCTATTACGAATACGATATTTCTTTCCTCTACCCAAAGGTTGTCTGGAAGAAATCGCTACAACTGATAAGACCGCCTTATTGTACTCTCTGTTGTTGTTGTATCATGCTTGTATATTCTTTTTGTGCAATAAAGCACCCCACGAGTGCGAGTATAGACGCAAATAGTGTGCGAGCGAGAAGTGAATAGATGCGCTGCCATTTCTGATCCCATTCTTTATCCGCACAGGTTGTAAGTATAAATGTTTGCTTAGATATAGACACCCGCTCCGATATTGTTTAAAATAGATCCAGTTTAGTAGCTAACAACACCCATCTAATCCTTCGCCTTAATAACGCCTACATAGATGGATGGTCTTCATTCAATTCATTCTCGTCGTCGTCTAACTAAAGTAAGGTCAGCAGGCTTTGATATACTCAAAGTCAGCAGGAGTCCGCGCTACGAGAGAAGTTCAAAAATACGGAACTAAAATTTGAGATTCGCGCTTATGAGCATCATCATCATCATCATCAGCCTATCGCAGTCCACTGCTGGACGTAGGCCTCTCCAATTATTCGCCACTGTGATCTATCCATGGCTTCTCGCATCCAGCTCTTGCCAGCCATCCCCCCTCCTAGCCAGAGGGCGCCCTACATTACGTTTGCCAAGACGCGCTTATGAGCATATAGCTGTTTGAATATTGAATGCGATTCAAGCGCTTTTCATGGGACTTGGTGGCGCGGACTTTAGAGCTGAGTTTCTCTAGTTAAACATATTATTTTGCCGAGTGAGTGTCCCGGAGGTCCATCGGAGGTGGTGGTGGTATATGGGGATGGCTATCGCTTACCATCTGGTGATCCGTCTGCCTTGTTTTTGTCTTTGATTATGCGAATGGGGCCCACACAATTAAATAATCGGTTTTTTTATATATAAGAGGTGGCAGACGAGCAGACGGATCACCTGATGGTAAGCAATTCCGCCGCCCATGGACACCCGCAACACCAGTGGAGTCACCAGTGCGCTGCCAACCTTTTCCCCTTCCCCCCCATTGGCCTCCGGTAACCTCACTCATACGGCGAAACACAGCGCAGGCGCTGCTTCACGCCGGTCTTCTGTTGAGGCAGTGGTATCACTCCGGTCGATCCAGCCCATTCATGCCTAAGCGTGGCTCTCCCACATTTAAAACCGGTTGTACTATCGATAGTATCGATTATACCGATTTAAATATTTTGTCGATATTTTCGATGATAATCGTTTAAATTGACGATACTATCGATTATATTATACGATTAATAGATTAATCAGCAATTATTTCTAGATATAATCGTCATTTATATTTTGCCTTTTTAGCTAAGATTAAATCAAAATTCTTAGTCATCCTCTATATGAATGATGTAGGTATCTAGAAATAATTGCAGATTAATCGCTTATAATCGATAGTGTCGGCTTAATTCCATTATCGATTTAATCGATAGTATCGTCAATATAAACGATTATAATCGATTATATTGACCAAAACTGAAAATCAAAATAATCGATACTATCGATCGCAGGATATGTTATAGTGCTCAAGTGTGTGCGCAAACACAAGTGCACTCTCTATTCCCTTACCCTCATATTCCGATGGGACACTACTTTCCGTTAACGTGCTATCCGAGGCACGGGGGTACAAGACCGCCAACTTCCAGACTACGGGGTGACACTAAGAATTTCTTACCGAAAACTTAGGTACAAATTTTGGCCCGACCCGGGACCACAAGTGCAGCCGTCGCTTTTAAAGTGCGACTCACTAACCACTGCTCCACCGAGGCAGTCAGCCAGTGCCAGCGGAGTACGTAATTAATGGTTATAATTGAATAGGCCAGTATATTCTCTTTATTATTTAATGGCAGCCTACGGCAAGCATCCAGAGGGATTCGTAAGGAATGCGAAGGGTCTGGATGTCTGGAGTGCCTTGAGTTTCAACCCGAGCTGGAATTAGTTTAATTTGTCAGATACTTGTTGCTTTCGTTCTGTGAAAGGATAGAGAATAACACGAGTTTTTTTTTTTATTTTTTTTTTTATTTTTTTTTATTTATTTTATTTTGGGAAATCAACGGCGATACAAACATAAATTACATGAAAGTGCTTAAAATATTAAGTAAAGCTAATTACAGATTTCCACGTTTAAGTAATTATTTTCTGCGCGTGTGTGTGTGTGTGTGTGTGTGTTTGTATGTGTATGTGTGTAGTGTGTGTGTGTGTGTGTATTTAGGTATGTGTATGTGTGTATTTAGGTATGAATATGTGTGGGTCTATGTGTTGTGTGTGTTTGTACTTACCGGAAAGTCAGAAGTGACTAATGCCTCGATGGCTTGAGTCTTAAATGCTATTTTATTATGAGTGAATAGGTCAATGTCACTGAATGTTCTATTATATAGGCGCGGTAGACGGGAAAGGGGGGCATTTTGAGCGTAATTAGTACTAGTATGCGGTTCGAATAGAAGCGGTGGTGGTTGACGCCGGGAACGACGAGCCGGAACTCTAAGTTTCACCTCAGCCACAAGATCAGGACAATCTATGTGTCCGTGGATTATTTTGTGCAATAAACAGACGTCAATCAGTTTTCGTCTGTCCTCTAGAGTTAATAATTCAAATTGCTTACAGTTTTCGCCGTATGTAGGTAGTGATGGTTTTCGGAGACTATAATTCAAATATTTTAAAAATCGCTTTTGAATACGCTCTAATCGTTCCTTATATATAGCGTACTGTGGGGACCAGATGGAGCTGGCGTACTCTAGAACACTACGTACATATGCGTAATATACAATTTTAAAGGTGTGTTCATGACTAAATAACTTACATGATCTAATGAGAAAACCTAGATTTTGGTAGGCTTTATTTATAATTCTATCAATGTGGTCAGATAAAAGCATCTTATCGTCGAAGTGAACACCTAGGTCTCTAACCACAGTTGATCTGCGTATCGCTTTGCCATCAAAATTATATGGAAATATTATAGGTTTAGGTTTGCGTGTAAAGCTGATACATTCGCATTTATTGATATTAACAGTTATATGGTTTTTAGTGTAGTAATTGAATAAAGCATCTAGGTCCTTTTGCATTAATTCACAATCGAGTTCATTTTGAATTTTAAAGAATATTTTTGTGTCATCAGCGTACATTAGGTGTTTGGCATATGTGAAACTGTCAACAATGTCATAAACATAGACATTATAAAATAAAGGACCTAGGTGTGAGCCCTGGGGAATCCAGTGGGTATATGAATAAAGTCAGACCTAAATCCACCTACAACGACAGCTTGAGATCGGTTACTAAGGTATGACTTGATCCATCTGAGTAAGTCCCCGTGGATTCCTAGTTTCTGTAGTTTGTTTAATAGGATGATGTGGTCCACCCGATCGAAAGCTTTTTCAAAATCTGTGTAGACCACATCAACCTGTCCACCCCCATTCATACCAGATAACACAAAATTAGAAAAACAAGTTAAATTAGATACCGTAGAACGATGCTTGAGAAATCCGTGCTGATTCATTGGAATTCCTTTACTTATAACTGGATATATCTGTTCAAAAACGGAGAAGAGAACGAACGGGACGGAAGAAAGAACGGGACGACAATGAAGAGGAATCTCTTAAAATTATAAACAACAACACCCAACTTAAGTGTGAACTGGGGGACCTCCATGCTCAGCTTATGGATGTCCTGATGCAACGAGATCAACTACTTGACACCGTGGCCAGCTTTGACCAGTGTAGTGAGACCTACGAGAGGGCTCTGCAACGGATCCAAGACCTTGAGGTGGAGCTAGGGGACGCCAACAAAGTCATACAACAGTATGAGGAAGACAAGAGGTGTCAAGAGGCATTACATACCCACAGCCTGTATGAAGAGTTGATCGGGTCACCAGCTGGGCGGGGGGCTATCCAGAGTAACAACTCATGTCTGGAGAATGATAGGGTTAAACTAGGCAAGAAAAATAGACTTAAGAAATATGTCAAAATAAATAATTATATTAAGAAAACCGAAAAATTAGTTAAAAAACAAAAATGCCACCAGAAAAACATATTATTGAGAAAACAGCGAGTAGACCTACTTGATAGTTTAGAATTATATAGTAAGAAGTTAGATGAGAGTAGGCATAAATATGAAAGAGACACACAGGAGCTGCAAGCAGACATCTCGCGGCTGCATAGGTCATTACAGCGTGTGACCGACAAATATAACTCAGCCCAAGGACAAATAAGCGAACACATCCTCGCTGCTACCCGATTTATAGAACAGTGTAACTGTCAGCATGGTACAGGGCCCGGCCTCACTGACCTGCAGGTGGAAGATGAAGCTCCGCTTCTGGACCTCACTACCAACAATAACTTATTGTCATCAGTAATGAACAATACTAATAATAATGTAACAATTTTTTCTGATAGGATTGGAGTTGGTTGTGGACCTCTTCTAAATGAGAAATGTAAATGTATGGTAACAAATTATTGTATGCCTAACGCTTCATTAGAGCAAATTATTGACAAGATGAGTAAGTGTACATTTAGTAAGGATTCAATAATCATACTAATGATTGGGAATTCCTTAGAAATAAGGAAAAGAGATTTTCTTCAGAGATTCTCAACCCTTTGTGAGCTTCATGTAAAAAAAATATTTTTGTGTGCCTTCCCTTTTTCTAGGTACTACACACCTAGCCAAAATAACAGTATTCATTTATTGAATACATTATTATACAACCTGACCTTTAGTCATAGTGACAAATTTGTGTTTTTTGACACAAATAAATTTATAGATAATAAGTTTTTGTTGACTGGCAAAACTTTTTATTTGCCTGATAAAATTAAAAAAGAAATAGCTACTCTGTTAGCATTTAATATTAATAATTTGATTACCCAAAATAATTTTATTCCAAATGATTTAAATTACAATGTGAGACAATAGAGGAATCCTCTTGCAAACCAATGACAAAAAGAAACTCTAAAAATCTAAACCTTATTCATCAGAATATACAGGGTTTGTCTGGCAAATTACTTGAATTGGAATTATTTTTAAATAAAATGAATGTCCATGTATTATGTATTACGGAACACTGGTTAAGACAGTATGAATTAATTATTAATATTGACAACTATAGCGTCGGTAGTTCGTTCACGAGAAAGTCTGCAATCAGAGGCGGGTCACTAATTTTATTAAATAATTCCATTAAATGTAAAGAACGCAAAGATGTCGTTTCACTTTCACTTGAGCGAACTATTGAGCTAGCATGTGCGGAGCTTGAACGACATGTCATTGTTTGTGTGTACAGGCCTCCATCTGGGAATTTTACTTCATTTGAATCCATTATGGAAGAAGTATTAAGAAAAATATGTTCATCTAGTAAAAAAGTGGTTGTGTGCGGGGATTTTAACATCAATATTTTAGATAATTCTCAGAACTCAGTGCGGTTTCTGAATCTTTTCAGATCATTCAATTTATATCATCTTTTTAACGAACCCACACGAGTAACCCCCACCACAGCTACTTGCTTAGATAACATATTTTGTAACTGTGATGTATTAGACAAGTCCATAATAAACTTCATAAACTCAGATCATAGTGGACAACTAGTAATGTTTGAATACAGTCATGCACCCTCTTCATGTAGCTTTGTGTGCAGGCCAATAACTGTAAACCGTAAAGAAAAATTTAAAGAAAATATTTCTAGAAAGGTACCTGCATTATCATGTCACGATGGAAATGCTAATCAGCTTTATAATGTGCTTTTTAATGTGGTTGAAAAAGAATATAATCAGATTTTCACTAAAAAAACAATTAAATTAGATACTTCTAAAATTAAATTCAGTGACTGGGCCACTACAGGCATCTATAAAAGCAGAAAGAGGCTGTTTGAATTATATGATATCAAAGCCAATTCTGAAAACGCTAATTTAATTGAATATGTCAGAACATACTCAAAATTATTCAAAAAAGTATGTGCAATGGCAAAATCAAATTATTTGAAAGACAAAATAATAAAAGCCCCTAATAAAAGTAAAATCTCATGGAAGATAATAAATAAAGAGACTTGTAAAAATAAAACAAAAGACAACAAGCTCTCTCTTAAAATTGATGGCAAATCACTTGTTTCTGACTCTGAAGTAGCAGAAACATTTCAGTCTTTCTTTTCTAATATACCAGTCACAACAACCAATCAATTGAATTCCAGTCCACATCTCGCTGCTTCTCTCCTCAGGTCTCATGTTGATAAGTGCAACACGCCTTTTAGATTCAATCATGTTAATTCTAATATAATTTTAAAAACATTCAAAGAATTAAATATGAAACCGACTGAGGATTTATGGGGCATCTCGGTAGATATAATCAAAAATATAATACATTCTATCGCACCCCACTTAGCAATAATATTTAATAAATGTGTTGACGACGGTCAATTTCCCGATATGATGAAATACAGTAAAATAATACCGTTATTCAAGTCGGGTGAGAAAAGTGACCCGTCTAACTTCAGACCTATTTCTATACTGCCTGCTCTCAGCAAAATTTTTGAAAAAGTAATATTCACTCAGTTATTGTCTCATTTAAACCTGAATAAAATATTGCACAGTAAACAATTTGGATTCACAAAAGGGAAATCCACTACTGATGCTGGAGTGGCGCTTATCAAACATGTATTTGATGCATGGGAGAAAAAGCGAGATGCTATTGGAATATTCTGTGATTTGTCTAAAGCATTCGATTGCGTCAATCATGAAACATTGCTAATGAAGTTACAGCATTATGGTGTCATAGACACCTCACTAAGTCTAATCAAATCTTACTTATCAGATAGGATTCAGAAGGTCAATGTCAATGGAACTAACTCTTCTGGCGCCCCTCTAACCATGGGTGTGCCCCAGGGCTCTATATTGGGGCCCTTGCTCTTTTTAATCTATTTAAATGACCTTCCTTACTATACCAATAATCTATGTGAGATAGTGTTATTTGCTGACGATACATCCTTGATTTTTGAGGTTGATAGGCAAAAGAAAAATGTTGACGAAGTAAATAACACACTCTCTCAAGTACTACAGTGGTTTACTTATAATAACTTAGTTCTTAATTCAAAGAAAACAAAATGTGTTAAGTTCACAATGCCTAATGTAAGGCAGGTCAAAATGAATATTGTCATGAATAACGAACCTATCGAAGTCATAAACTCCACAGTTTTTCTAGGTATCACTCTGGATACAAAATTGCAATGGAGCCCTCATATTGCGGTCTTGGCAGGAAGACTTAGTTCAGCTGCATATGCAGTTAGAAAAATAAGGAATCTGACTGATATCGGGACAGCGAGACTGGTTTATTTTAGCTATTTTCATAGTCTGATGTCATATGGTCTACTACTGTGGGGATCCGGTGCTGACTTACAAGCCATCTTCATTTTGCAGAAGAGGGCCATCCGTGCCATCTACGGTCTTAGATCACGTGACTCACTCAGAGAAGTATTCAAGGAAATCAATATTTTAACCGTATCATCTCAATACATTTTTGATTGTATTATGTTTGTACGCAAGAACTTGCACCTTTACTCGCAAAAATCAGATTTTCATAGCTTTAACACGCGAAATAAACATAGGCTTGCTGTCCCAAATCTAAGACTTCATAAAATTGGAAGTTCATTTGTAGGATTGAGCATTAGAATGTTTAATAAGTTACCTCAAAATATTATTGATTTACCGGTACATAAGTTTAAGTTGCATGTAAAAAACTGCCTAATGCAGAAAGGCTACTATAAAGTAGAGGATTATTTGAATGATAAGGATTCCTGGACATGTTGATCTCTTCGGCTGTCCTCTAATGTGTAATTCATTTCATAATTTTTCATTGACGATTTATCTAAACGATATTGATTATAAGCAATGTATATCATACTGTCACTGAAATCATAATTTGTATAAGAATGAAAGTTGTAATTACCATATTATTTGGAAAGAGTAACTACTGAGTTTCTTGCTGATTCTTCTCGGTAGAAATTGACGTTCCGAATCAGCGGTAGATTACATAATATTTGACATTCATAAATGTTCTTTATTGAATAAAGACATTTTAGATTTTGACTGTATAAACATTGATTTATATTAATTATTCAATAATTGACAAGATGCTAACCACCTACTATTGTACACCTCGTCCTGCAGTTTATTAGTCTGGATTAAGTAACTACTATTCTTTGTGACCTATGAGGGGAACCTAAGTAGTCATGCTCACTCAAATGTCTCTGAGGTGGTGGCGCTATGTGGCGGGTCATTACATTCCCTCTAATATGGTTGAGTGAAATGATGGCTGGCACGTACGTCATACTTGTGAACAGGTGCCACCTTTGGGGACTGGTCTGCTTCGGTTTACCTCATAATATTTATTTTATTATTATTTCCTTTATTTTATTTTGTGTAACAATTAAACTGTATGGCTCGGTATGATGATGACACAACATTGTATGAAAGTTTGGCGATTAAAAAGAGTAACTGGCGAGTTTCTTGCCGGATCTTCTCGACCAGAAACAACTTTCCGAGCCGGTGGTAGAATCGCATTATGTTTATTTATTTCTTTAGTATATTTTATGTATCAACATATATATGTATTAACATGTAAATTATACATAAGTACTTATAAATAGTTTAAAGTCATTCAAATGTATGACGATTTGTAAGTGCTGTGTACAAGCCTATGCAAATAAAGAATTATTTGTTTGTTTGTTTGTTTGTTTGTTTAATTGGGAATATCATATTGAGATCATTTGTAGTAAATAGTAATGTTTATGCTATTTCTTCAGTTATTTCCAGTATTACTTACACTACTTATTTTAAACCACGTTTTGGAATAAGATGGCAGATCACAAAGTACCCGTCAGGAAATACTGATGCAGCAAAGGATTTTTTATTTGATAGGTGGCAGACGAGCAGACAGATCGCCTGCTGATGGTAAGCGACTGCCGCTGCCCATGGACACCTGCGACACTAGTGGAGTCACAAGTGCGCTGCCAACCTTTAAACCCCCTTTCCCCCGGATTGGGCCTCCAATACCCTCACTCACGCAGCGAAATAAAGCACAGTGCTGCTTCACGCTGGTTTGCTGTTCACGAGAATGTTGGTCTACTTAATGACCGTGCTGCGTGAGTAAGGGGGCCGGAGGCCCAATCCGGGGGAAAGGGGGTTTAAAGGTTGGCAGCGCACTTGTGACTCCACTAGTGTCGCGGATGTCCATGGGCGGCGGCAATCGCTTACCATCAGGTCTGCTCGTCTGCCACCTATGACATAAAAAAAATGAATGTCCTCCAAACCGATATTTCGGTCATGGCGGCCAATCTCATCAATCAGCCACGTACCTACGCAGGATAGCACTAACACAAGTGCATTCTCTATTCCCTTACCCTCATATTTCAATGGGACACGACCGAAGAGGGATCAGGCGCAGGACCAACGGCTCAACGTGCTTTCCGAGGCACGGGGTAACAAGACCGCCATCTTCCAGACTCCGAGATGACACTGAGAATTTCTCAACAGAAAACCTCAGGTACAAATTTTGGCCCGACCCGGGGATCAAACCCCAAGCGCAGCCGTGACCCACTAACCACTACGCCACCGAGGCCGCGAGGCAGTCTACTTACAAACTAGACCTAGAGTAACCAGATAGATGTGTGTAACTCTTTATTGAAACGACTCAGTGATCCAACTCATCCAAATGATACACTGTTACGAATCTCTAATGTTCGCTCCGAATGTATCATTCGACTCAAATGGATCCTCGAGTTCGAGTGAACCGAATGAGCTGAATGATCCGAGTGTGCCGAATGTACCGAATGATCCGAATTAGCTGAATGATCCGAATGAGCCGAATGAGCGGATTGATCCGATTAGCCTAATGAACTGAATGATCCGAGTGAATC
>JADPWL010000939.1:0-16371 GCA_019059595.1 Marasmia exigua | reverse complement strand
ACGTTGAAATAAATACCCAGCCGGTACTTCATCCAAAACATTGCAACTAGACTTGTGGCAACCTTTTAAGCCTTATACTTCGAATTGCGGCCTCGGATGGCGGCGGCTTCTGCTTGATTTAGGTCGACTAAACTTTTATTAATTTAAGATCAAGCGCAAATTCAGCCCTTAAAAAGCCAGCTATTATACGTGACCACAGTTAGCTAACATAGTGCCAACTTTACAAGACCACTAGTCGCTCTAGCATCATCACTTAGAATTTTGTACCGGTTTGTGCAAACAATTGGGATGCAACCGGAGCCCAGGGTTCGCTGAGTATTACCGTGATATATTACGTGAACCACTTGTGGGTTAGTCGCCGTCAGCAATTAATTACTAGTTAACTCAGACACTAAACAAAGTTGCAACTATTAGGACGTCAGCCACCGTCAACGAGGTGGCCCAAAATCGCGCAATTGACGCTACAACGAGTGGCTGTCACCAACAATCTTAAAAGTCTCTGTCGCGCATCCTAACGGACCCATAAGAGGGCTCATCAGCGCTTCTTGAACCCAACTACTAGTGGGGTTAGTCACCACCATGCAGTTCTAACATTGTGACTCAATCCCCGTTAACAAACGTTTTTTCACAAAAAGCCCCCCTTAGTTCAGCGCGCAATTATACTACCAGTAGTGGCTCAGTCAGCGGCACTGAACGCACCACCAGTAGTGGTTTCGTCGGCGCTATTAAATGCGAAATTAGTAACTCAACTCACCGTCACAAAACGCGACCAGTAGTGGTCTCAGTCCACGGCACTGACGCAACCACCATTAGTGGTTTACGGTCGGCCTCCTTTAATTGGCGACCTTCAGTTCTCACTCGCCGTCAACAAACAAACCTAATGGCTCAGTCAACGGCACTGGAACCGACAGTGAATCAGTAAACCGCCACCTAGTCTTAGATATTAGTGGATTGTTGAAGGCCACTAGACGCACTTTTGCAATATTACGTTTATTTCAAAACATCTGTAGAGAAGAAGATAAGCCGGCTACTGCTTTTGGGACCTGACGTTTGACATAGGAATTGACAAGCTATTGATAAAATGAAAGTTATGAAAGGCAGAAAAATAAAAATGAAATAGTTTTCGACGGCTTTGTGTGTGTGTAGTCCGCTATAATATGAAACTATATTTTCCAATGACTCATAACCACTGGCGTCCTTACTTTCGTAACCAGACATGGGAACCAATTACCGGGTCTCCACTAGATCACGTGAACACGTTTTCAGAATCATTATTTCTGGATCGACGGCTGGACCATTTGATTGTTTTTGATTTATTTTGAGTTGCCTCATAACTTCCCATACCCAGCTTCTATTAAAGTTGTTATAAGTCCCAATCGCCCACATAGTGATATCAACAATTTTGCAGAAAGTAGTCGAGAAGCGCAGGTTTCCTCGCGGTGATTTTTTCCCCTCGTGCCGAGCCTCCTGGTAGAAATATGCACATAAATTTAAAAAAAAATCTAGATCTGATTGAAACCGATTTTTCAATGGACTACGAAATAAAATGTTCCGTCCCCTGGCTTCCCGAGGATAACACTCAAGTGCTCAAATACAAAGTCAAGCTTCTAAATAGCAATTAATGTAAAACAAGTCCATTCCCCGTCGCGACCTGATTTTTGTAAGCTATAAAAAAAATTGGGGGGCAAGCGACAAAATTGGCCCGTTTTCTTGCAGCCCACGTTCCCCCCCCTGGAATTCCATGGAAATTTCCCCCCCCCCCCCCATTTTTGCCCGACGGAGGGGAAAATCAAATCACTCGTGCTCATGGCTGTGAGGCTGCGGCTTAACCCTAGAGTGGGCGCCCTATTAGCCATTTTGGCCGCCCGCGTAAAAAACCTTTTAATATTTTTTAAAATAACTAGCCGTTAACTTTGCGCCTTCTTAGTAGCTGCCCCCTCCTCGTTTAGCAACGTTTTGTCGAGAAATGCTGGACCGCCGTCCATGCGCGGGGGACGCGCTGGAGAAGAAAGGTTTCTACCCTACAGGTATCGCCGGGCGGCAAATTGGCTCACCGCGCGCCCACTCACGTAAGTTATATTGTAGAATGTATTTTTTTGGCAAACTCGAAATGTTTGACTATATTTTTATGTCATTCATTAACTTTTGCCTACTAAAAATATGTTTTGTTTTAGATTTCAAAGAATTTCATTGTAATACTAAATGGAATGGATAAAATAGAAGCTCAAATTTTTTTCTTGGCTAGAAGAAACATCTGATTTTGAAGATGCTAGTACACACATCGTTGAAATGAAAATGATTCAGATATTGATTAAATCTTACTAAATTCTTAGTGAGCACAACACGAAACAAAAACGGTCAGCAGACAGTGACGCTTTCGAACATAAAGAATTTGCCGGTATATCACCGTCAATTAAAAATTTTACAAAGCCATCTCAACTTTTTTGATGCTACGGCTAGAATTATTTTGAACAAATTGCCATGGTAACTTGTCAAGCAATATATGACACGAAGGTCTTCTATAGGCGAATTTAAATATTCTTTGAGGAACCAAATTGCTCGCTTTTGTCCAGTTAGAACAAACATACTTCTTCACAAAAGGGGGCAGATTCGCATATGTCCCTCAAAAGAAAACAACGCAGGCGCACGAAAAAAGGGTGTTCCAGATGCCAAAAGTTACTGTGGCAAAATGAACATTAATACATATCTTTGTGAACACTGTTTGATAAAGCGTAATCCTGTAGAGATTTAGAAAATATATAATTTTGTTATTTTTTTTGTCATTTTTTTTTGAAGTATTAAAAGTATTATGTAGCATACGAGAAAAAAATCAATAAAAATATTAAGTTTTTCTAAAGTCTTTTTGTAAAACCGAAGTGTTAGCGAACCAAGTTGAATAAATTATGACGATTAACATATTACTTCTCTGTGTTATTTATTTAAATCCTTAAGAAAAAATATTTAATTGCTATATTCTATTCAAAAATGGCAAAGAAAATGAGGGCGCCAACATGCTCCCCACGCGCCTACTGGACGTACGCAAAAGACGCGCCCCTCTAGGGTTAAACAAGGACCACGAGGAGGAAAAACTGTAGATCAAACCTGTGGTTGAAGGAACGTTTTGCTCAGCTGAATGGATCAGACACCTAATGGAAAATAAATTATAAGATTATGAGCAATCTATTGAACAACATCACAAATATCGACCTTATCCCAAAGTAAGTTTTACTGTTTGATTTCTTAAGGGTAATCAGAATCATGGAAAGAAATACAATGTATTTCAAATTATCTATACACCGTTATTTTTTTATCGGTTACATCCAGAAAATCCCTATCAATCCCTTATAATAGGTATCGTGAAGTGAGTCCAGTTAGCATGTTGTATCAACAAATAAGCGAAAATAAAATCAGCTGCTCCATACATTGTTGCCGGGCGGATATGTTTTGTATGGAACCGCAAAATTATTTTTTCGCTTATTTTGTTGATCTAACACGCCAAATGGACTTTATTCACGACGCCTATTATGAAGTTTTCGGAATGTAAACGATAAAAAAATAACAATGTATTAATACCTATTTTAGACCAGAAATGCGTGTAGGTGTTAGGCCTTAAGAAGTTGTAATTAAGAAGTCAAGCAAAGCCTTCTTCCAATGCCAATCAGTGACAGCATAGCCAGACATATAGATATGTTTTTGTCATAACTTACCGTAGAACATGGCCGTAATGACTCTCCAGTAGTTTTCTATGTCAAGGATAAGCTGGTTGCTGCGTATGTGAGAGTTTTTCAGTTGTTTAAGGTATGTCCACACAACTATTATTCACCTGCCCTATTTCCAGGTTATATGAGATCGACGCAATATGTCTTCTCCCATGCGTCCCTGACATTCGTGATCAAATTATCCTCTCCAAACATCCACAGCTTCTGCCAGCATCGTACACACGTTTGCCGAGACGCGGTCTCCACTCCAGAACTCATTTACTCCAGCTTTAGATTTTGCGGCTGGTCATAACATACGGAGCCGAAACGTGGACACTTACGGTACGGCTGGTCCACAAGTTAAGGTCGCTTAGCGGGCTTGGCATCTCTCTCCGAGATCGAATCCGAAATGAGGTGATCCGGCAGATAAACAAAGTCATCGATATTGCTTACCGGATTAACAAGCTTAAGTGGCAGTGGGCTGGCCATATTAGCCGCAGAACCGACCACCGATGGGGGACAAACGTAATTTAGGGCGTCCTCTGGCTAGGTAGAGGGACAATCTGCGCTTGATGGCTGCCAAGAGCTGGATGCGAGAAGCCATAGATAGATCACGGTGGCGAACAATTGGAGATGCCTACGTCCAGCAGTGGACTGCCATAGGCTGATGATGATGATGGGGGCCAGCTCACTGCCACTTTTGCTTGGTAACCCAGTGAGCTATGTCAATGATTTCTTTTCTATGGCATGTTCTCAAATATAAGCTAGACCGAAAGTACAAACTAAACTGACTGGCCCGATGGCGCATCAGATAGTGACCCTGGATCTTATTCATAAAATGTTCGTAAAACCTTTGTAAACTAAACGGTGTTTTGTACATATTTCTTTGTTTCAAACTGACAAAGGTACATTTAACGTTTATGAATAAAGCCCCCTACCTCATAAGCCAAAGGGTTCGATTCTCGCTCTGGACATGTAAATTCCTCTGTTAACTGACTATCGTAAAATAAGAGCTTTTTCACATGATAGGTCGCAGACGAGCAAACGGATCACCAGTGGTTACAAATGCGCTACCAACCTATAAACCACTTTCTCCCCGGATTAGCTTTTGGTGCCTTCACTCACTCAGCTAAATACAGTACATTATTTAGGAGTGCTCAGTAGGTTGATCTACTCAGATAGAATCTGGAATGGAATCTTTGACTGTCTCGGTGGCGCAGTGGTTAGTGGTCGCACTAAAAAGACGTCCCGGGTTCGATCCTCGGGTCGGGCCAAAAATGTTTACCTAATTTTTCGGTAAGAATTTTTAGGGGCAGCCCGGAGTCTGGAAGTTGGCGGTCTTGTATCGTCGAGCCTCGAAAAAGACGTTAAGCTGTTGGTCCTACGCCCGATCCCTCTCGAGTCGTATCACAGTAGTGTCCCATCGGAATGTGAGAGTAAGGGAATAAAAGTGCACTTGTGTTTGCGCACACACTTGAGCAGTATAATATATCCTACGTACGTGGCTGATTGTTGAGATTGGCCGCCGTAGCCGTAATCGGTTGGAGGATATTATGGAGTCTCGGTACTTAGTAGTTTTATCTACTCAGTACGGAATGTATAAGACGTTTTGATACAGTGTTTGGGAATTTGTAAAAAAAAATTTTCAAAACTAATTCAACGTCAACCCTAAGGAATGAACGGGTCAGCGGCTCCGGATAGCGGCCATTGCAGAATTTTGTTTTGAGATGCTGCACTCCCGCGCTGTTCCTAGTACCTAGAGCTAGGAACTAATTGCCTGGTTAGGGTTACATTTACTATTCAACTAAATTATCTGATAGTATTATCAACTCTTTCAATGAATATTATTTGTTTCATAGTTCTCAGGTATTCCTTTTCATTGCGGATTTGCCACGAGTATTTTCTTCCCGATTTTTATCATTTCAGACAATAGACGTCCACTGCTGGACATAGGTCTCCCCCAATGTTCTCCACACAGATCGGTCCTGTGCCGCCCGCATCCAATGGATTCCCGCGATCTTCACCAGATCGTCGGTCCACCTTGTGGAGGGCCTGCCACGGCTGCGACTTCCTGTACGTGGCCTCCATTCGAGGACCTTTCCGCCCTAACGGCCGTCTGTTCTGGTCGCTATGTGCCCTGCCCATTGCCACTTGAGGCATGCAATCCTTTGAGCTATGTCTGTGACCTTAGTTCTCCTGTGGATCTCATCATTTCTGATACGATCACGCAGGGAGACTCCGAGCATAGCCCTCTCCATTGCTATCTGGGTGACTTTGAGCCTCCTTAATCGGCACATTGTAAGCGACCACGTTTCGGTTCCGTCCCGATTTTAGTGGATTTGAATTTGAATTGTAAACATTAATTGGTTTAATAAAAAATGCATCTTAAGAATTATTGGAAACATGTATCTACGTAGATTTCTTTTTTGAAAAAACTTTTATCCTAGGCATAAAATTCAATTAGATATCAACTTCAGGTAGTTCCTGAATTAGTTTCACCAATAAAATTATGATTGGACATAGGTATTCTGGCTTTAAGATGCTCTAGGTCTGAATCTTAGCTACAAAATGGATTTTTAATAATAGTATAGGATCCCGCTATACAAACGACCTTCACCGAGCTGCTTTATTTGATGAGACGTATTTTTTTATGTTATTAAATATGCCAATAAAATATATCCTATATGGGTTGCCTAACAAAATTTTCAGTCCAGAGTATTTTTAATTAATAATTTTAAAAAAAATTTTTTTTTAAACATTGCACCGGTGTGATTATTTAATAAATTTGATACCAATTCGAAAGTTTGAAGCCCATAGAATATGCAAACGTTAGGTTGCCTATTTTTATCCGGTCACAACCACGGGTTGCCAGGGTGTAAACAGGTAAATCCATACTAGCATTTTGCAACGTTCTGATTATTGAATCAATTTTAGATAAAAATGAAAAGATTATTTCATAAGGAACACGGTGGTATAGGGTTGCCTGCGAAAAATCAAGTCCCGAATTACGGTTTGTCGAATTTTAAATAATAAAATATCGCTGCGGTGAATGTGTGTGAGAGAGAGGTCCCAGACCAACCATCCCATGCGGTAGAAAAGGACGCAGCGTAGCAGCTGTTTAAAGTCCGCCCATTTTAAAGAAGGAGAGTGCGCATGCTATTTTGTGCTTGGAAAATGAAAAGGATATCGATAGACTCGTATATGCTATAACATTATTTTGGAGAAGTTTTGTCGCTATAGATACAAGTGAAAAAAAACGTGCTGCTATTTATTGTTGGAAAAAAATGGCCAAAAAGTGTTTTTTTTTATGTGATTCGGATGACGGAATAATTGATTTTGATGATGAAACTTTTGAAAACTGTGCATTAAAGTTAGCTTTTCGTAAGAAAAAAAAATTTTAAATACAAGTTTTATTGAGCTACCCAGTGCGTCACTCCAAGGTTATCATACCACGTGCTACAAAAACGTGACTGTTTTGAATAAAAAATTATAACGAAGAATTTCTTAAATTTATCGCTGAATATCCAGTAGTACATATAATTGAATCTTAAAATCATCTAAGCTAATAGCATTGTCTATATTTTTGTCCATGTTGAAGCAATTGTAGTAACAACTCACTTATGGTTTTTCCCGACTACGGCAAAGCAAAAGGAGGTTATGATTTTGACAGGCTAGTGTATGTATGTATGTATGTATGTATGGTATGTATGTATGTATGTATGTATGTTCATCTGTTTTCCACGTAAACTTCTTAACTACTTATCAGAATTTCGACAAATTGACATATCATTATAAGCGTCCTTGATCGTCCGCTGGTTATAGGCTATAATTGAAGTTTCACAAAATCTAATGTGGCGCCCTCTAGCGGACAAAACATACAGAGTAAAAAAATAAAGTTATGATAAATATGCCGTGTTTGGTATCATTTGAAAGCGCTTGACTTTGTACATTTTGAATATATATATATATTACTAGCACTGGGACACCAAAAAGTACAAATAAAATAAAAGTAAAAAACTAAAACCAAAAACGACAAAAAAACGTCGCTGTAAAAAGTATAAAACAGCCTTCGTTGTCAATTATGCAATATCACTATGTAGTGATAAATTCATGTGGAAGGGCGTGAGTGACACGTTAAATATACTACCCTTGACAAACGTGTGACCGCGGATTTCCAAACATGAAATTTTATCCTACATAGGCATATACGAGTCTATCGCACCTTTCATATCCAACCACAATAGCAGCGCACTCGCCTCTTTAAATGGGCGGACTTTAAACAGCTTCTACGCTGCGTCCTTTTCTTACCGCATGGGATGGTTGGTCTGGGACCTCTCTCTCACACACATTCACTCCGCCAGCGAATTTTATTATTAAATTCGACAACCGTAATTCGGGACTGATTTTTCGCAGGCAACCTATTACACAGGTTCATTATGAAATAATCTTCTTTTATCAAAATGATTCAATAATCAGAACGTGCAAAATGCTAGTATGGAGTACCTGTTACACCTGGCAACACGTGGTTGTGACCGGATAAAAATAGGGCAAACCTAAGTTTGCATATTCAGGGCTTCAACCTTCGATGGATAAAATTTATTAAATAATCACACCGGTGCAATGTTTAAAAAAAATATTTTTTTAAATTAATTAAAATACTCAGGACTGAAATTTTAGGGGGGGGACACCAATAGGATATATTATTGCATATTTAATAACATAAAAATACGGTTCATCAGAAAAGCATTCTCTTGTGAAGGTCGTTGTATAGCGGGATCTTAGACTATAAGTATTGAATTATAATTAATAAAAGATTGTTCAAGCTAGTTCGATCAAATGAAAATCAAATTTGCGCAACTCGTGCCTTTTAAAAACGAATAGATAAACCAACGCACTAAAAATACCTTTTGAACACCAAAACATATTGGGACTTGTTTTTTAATTTGAGGGAACGTAAATAGTAACGTAGTAAAGTATATTTTTCCAAATGTAACAATAGACCGGCGTTGGATCTGTGTGATTGCCTCGACACGTGGACTTCGCCTTTCGGTTTGCCGTAGCATTTAAACCATCTGGATATTAGTGTAGTATTTACCTATTTATATGGTACCATAATATTAACTAGTTGTCTTACTCGTATTTAAGATTGGATACAGAATTGCGAGCTACCGTAGCCGTTATGAGTCCAGCTGCCGGACAAAATAGTTGCGATGCCGTATGTAACTTGCACAATTTGGACGTAACGAGTAATCGCAACAGCGAGCAAGTAACCGTAGAGACCCCACGCTTCGGATGAATGGGCTGTCTCGACCGGATGACTTCATGGCCTCACAGAAAACTGGCGTTAAAGCAGCACTGTTTTTTTGTGGGGGCTGTTGTTTTCGTTTAGTGGAGTGCGGCAGCGCCTTGTGACGCCAATGGTGTCGCGAGGTCTTTGGGCCGCGCAATCGCTACCATCAGGCGATCCGATCGTGTCTGTAACATAAAAAAGTAGCTGTAGGACAAGCTGAGTAACTGTTACTGGCTAGATCAGCTGCACTGGGAAGTCTGGGTTTAGTACCAATATTCACCAAGAGCTAAGAGGTGCATAAAAAAGGCAATTTGAAGAACAATTTCTCTCCAAGGTAGATTGTCTGCGCTTAGGAAAAATTTACAAAATGAAGGTATCAACGCCTCCAACCTTCAAATATTAAAGGAAGGTAAAGAAACTTATTTCGTCCCTAACAAGTCTCTTTATTGTTCACTTTCGCAAGGGTTGAACCGTAAGAAAGTTCCGACTGTGACGGAGTAAATGAAAAACTGTGACAAATGCTCGGTACTGTTCTTTACCCCGTCCAGCACAATGGGTGACGGTGAAGCACTTCCAGTCCCAACTGGGCCACTAAGGGGATGTTGTTTACCGGGACATCACCGTACATGCGGGGGACGGAATGTGCGGTTATTTATTCATCTTACTCGTGTGATTGTGTCATGCTTGTCTGTACATTGTCCAATCTATCACATTATATTCGCTTATTGTACCTACAGATTTCGGTAAAAATTCTTAGTGGCAGCCCGGAGTCTGGAAGTTGGTGGTTGAACCCCGGCCTCGGAAAGCATGTTAATTCGTTTTTAATGTTAGCTTCTAAACTGGATCATTTTAACCAATTCGGTGATACAACTCTCGGGCATACACTTATACCTATTATTAAATAAGTATGCGCAAATTTTGGATTCTGTGTTTGTACGCGAAAAGTGCTATTACAAAACAAATCGTCATCAGAGTCCCGTTGCGTCTCAAGCTGGTCCTCGGAGCCCAGCGTCCGCTGGATTGTATGTTTTTGCGCAATACAAAACGAAAATAACTGAGTTTATGCGGTGAATGTTTCGCATCAACTATATCTTTGTTATGCATGCATTAAATATGATTGGCCTGTGCATCTTGTCAGATGCTTTACGTAGTAACTCGGGTAAGGGCACTGCATCTACGCTCGTGGCTGTACAAACTGATCCGCGAGTGTGCTGAGGGTCCGGATTTGCGGCAAATGAACGAAAGTCGACGGGCGGGGTTAGTCATGACGTTTTGCTCGCTTTGAGCGAGTTGATAAGATAAGATAAGATAAGAAACAATTTATTGACCACAACACATTTCACATCACTCACCTCACAGAAGACCGGCGTGAAGCAGCGCCTGCGCTGTGTTTCGCCGTGTGAGTGAGGTTACCGGAGGCCCAATGAGGGGGAAGGGGAAAAGGTTGGCAGCGCACTTGTGACTCCACTGGTGGTGTGGGTGTCCATGGGCGGCGGAATTGCTTACCAACAGGTGATCCGTCTGCTCGTCTACCACCTCTCATAAAAAAAAACAAGAAAACAGAGAAAACAAGGTACAGATACAAAAAGATGCGGCCAACAAGGCTCAGCCTCAGCAAATGCTGCAACTGCCACGCACAGCAGCTGCAGCGCTGGTTTTCAGGCTGGACCTTGGGTGACGCCTTTGCATTGAAAAAATATTATTAAAGATCGACATGCAATAAATACAAGTAAAAAGAAAATGTAAAATTACATATACAAAACAAAGAAATAATAACACAGAGATACATAATCAATTTTAAAACATTAAAATTATATTTAAAAAAACAACAACAAAAAAAATGGCATTCGCGGATGTCAAACCAATATTATCATAAGCAGTTGGTCGAAGCAGGCTTGGTCGTGTTGGGCTATGCCTTCAGACACAATCCTCCTCCAGCTGAGGCGTTTGGCAGCATGCGGATATCGAGATGCCAAATGTATTCATGTCCTGCTTCACGTTTTCTTCCATCTTAGCATTGGTCATGCATTTAACATACAATCGTAAAAAGTTGACTTCACTTCGGCATTTTGGCCAGTACCAAACCTTTTAAAGACTTTAAGGTACTAACCTATTTATTTACTCTCATATATCCTGAAGCGAAGTCAGTAATACTGTGTAGGCAATTTTTTACCACACCGTTTAAAGTAGGTATTCATTTGTATGGAAATTGCACGTTCCCCCTTTGATGTCTTTCATGTTATATGATTACGTAATATGATAATTATCCACTTTTTTCTTTTCTTGTTTTACCTAAAAAGTGATAGATACAAAAAATCATTTATTAAGTTATATCTTTGTCTGGACGGGTCTTTGTTCCTAGCCCAATCCGTTATCCTATTCAGTGAGCATTCATAATCACCGACCTAAGAAAATAAATTTAACTACTAACTACTAACTAAATTTATCTTTGTTTATAATCTATGTTGGGATTTAATACAATCGTTCTTCAAATGATATATCTTAATCAATAAATTCCGATGTAATTATCATTTTTTTCTATATTATAGGTTCAAGACAAAAGTATTTGATGCGTGTGTGTTGCCACCACTGACATACGGAACCGAAACGTGTCCACTTACAATTTGCCGATTAAAGAGGCTCAAAGCCACCCAGAGAGCAATAGAGAGGGCTATGCACGGAGTCTATATTATAACACAACAGTTTACATCTTTCTTAATTATTGTTTTATAATAAGCTTTGTATATAATTTTGAAATTTTGTAGAAATTCATACAACGGTTTTTGCGAGAAAAAGCTACAAACATACTTACATATAAAAAGATTGAAAGATACACTTTATTGCACAATATTTATAAATCTTAGTCTATGGTATTATACTATATTATTTTAGTACAATGTAGTCGGTGTTATCGCTAGTAAAGATCTCTTCCATATAACCTCAGGGTAGAGGAAAACTATAGCGAATTGAAAAAGGGTAAGGCAGTGCAAGTCATAAAAGAAAAAAATTACATTGTAAAAATATAATATAAACACTATATTAAATAAATATATACTAAATATAAATATTAATACATAATACTAAAATAAATAAACGAATAAACAAACATACTCACATAATAACACACATTTTAATTGTGGGAGAGCCACGCTTAAGCAAGAATGGGCCGGCTCGACCGGAGTGATACCACTGTCTCACAGAAGACCGGCGTGAAGCAGCGCCTGCGCTGTGTTTCGCCCTGTGAGGTTACCGGAGGCCCAATGGGGGAGGAATGGGAAAAGGTTGGCAGCGCACTTGTGACTCCACTGGTGTTGCGAGCGTCCATGGGCGGCAGAATTGCTTACCATCAGGTGATCCGTCTGCTCGTCTGCCACCTCTCATATAAAAAAAAAGTTTATTGTATTGATAGACACGTAACCAGGGAATAGGAGACATCGAAAGGAGCTACACAGGTTTAGGAAGATAGCTAATGATCTTTCACTTGACTTGAAAATAGAGAGGGAAGGGTTGTAAGTAGGAGTGTGTGGAGTGGAGTGGGAATGCGAGTCAAAACAATGACTCATTGTCCTACTGCTTCCTCTGTTTACTATGGTCCTAACAAATAAATTGAGTTGTTGAAACTGTACCGGAGGGAGATGTGCCTACTTAAACATATTTACATTTATTTTAATTATTCTCTCTACAAGTTAAGTACACCATTTAGAAGTTGCAAAGTAAAAAGTAAGTAAATAGAACAATGAATATTGAAGTTTTGTTTGTTCCAAGTGTTTATACAAAAGATACGAAAGTAATTTACAAGTTAAAACTGTGTCCGTGGGATGGAAGAAACAGATTTTTCCTAAGTGATTATTTTAATAAAGCAATTTTCTTGAAGCTTGCAAGGTTTCGTTTCCCTATTGAATTCAAATTTAATTAATTGAATATTGATTTCTAATTTTAATTTATTTCTCTACGCTTTGATTTTTTTATTAAGTACTTTGGTCGCCATCACGACTTTAGCGAGTCATTTCTAATTTTATCCACATACGTCGCTTTTGATACTTTTAGACTGCCGTTTGAACTTCACAACCTTTCTTCAACTTTGCCTTGCGCCGCAAGCCTTTCCACAGATGTGCTTATACACACGAGCAAGCAATAAAGACATTGAATTGAATTGGATCCCTACTTCTGACCAAAATTTGTAAGTGCGGTCAGCATCAAGAGGTTAAGCCCAAAAGCTTATACAAAATCGTGTAACACCCGTTACGCACATATATTGCCTTTAATTTCTTTACTGCTGTTTGTAACTGTTCATATTAATACAGATGCCTAAATATAGTCCCAGATGGAGGGTGTTAAGCTCATAAACTTTAAATGTTATCTTATTGCATCATTAATTAATTTTCAAGTAAAAGTGTACGACCTGTAACACCCGTTACATGGAATACCGAAAAGTAGCTTAACACTTTAGTACCATGTCAAAGTTACTGTACTGCCTATTAAAGTAAGTTTCTAAGGGATGCTTAAAAAATGCTACTTTGACGCTGCGCTTAAGTCGCCATTAACATTCAAATTTGAGCTCGATTTCCATAGGCAGGTAGTTCCTATTTCTGCCTCAACATCAAGAAATGGAACTCATTGCCGGCGCATGTATTTTCTCGTTTATGCAATATGGATTCCTTCAAACGAAGCAGCTCGCGGGCCAGTATGGCAGTCCCAGCGGAGGTGATGCCTTGACATCGCGTCCGCTGTATATGCATCGTAGGCTCTACTCAGCAGGCTATACAGAGCCAATATACTGAGTCACTATAAAAAAAAAAAACCCAAGGAATCTTATATTTTAGTTCCGTGTTTTTCCGCGGGAGGGACATTTTTCGAGGCGTTCTCTAGGAATTTGATTTGATGTGGCTGAATAGTGCGGTACGTAATGGAACACAATAACACAGCCCACGCAGACCAATGTGGACTCAGTATGTTTTGTATTTATTGAGTGACGGTAACTCAGTAAATACAATCGTGCGCCAGTCACGTTCAGAACGGGGATCGTTGGTTTCAATCCTTGTGGTTTGTTTGGGGTAGTGGCAAAATACCAGTGTTTTGTCCGCACGGGCATGGCTATACACTGAGCCACGGTCTTTTTGAGCTGCTGCAGCGCACACACGGATCTCAACAGATGAGCAGGTTATTGTTCTTTTTATTTTTGTTAATTTTATGGCTACCATATTATAATATTCAGGAAGTCGCAGCTGTGGCAGGCCCCCCACAAGGTGGAGCGACGATCTGCGGGAGTCCATTGCATGCGGGCGGCACAGGACCGATCTGTGTGGAGAACATTGGGGGAGGCCTATGTCCAGCAGTGGACGTCTATTGGCTACAAATGATGATGATGATATTATAATGTAATGTTCCAGTATTCTTGCATGTGTGTCATTTATTTTACTTGAATGTGTGTATATGCAGCAATACAAAAATTGATAGTATAGCTCAAATGTCTGGTTTTTTAAAATCTATGTGCGTACTTCTACACTGGCTCGAAGGTGAGGTAAAACATCGGTCGTACTGATATTTAAAGTAAGGTACCTAAAATTCGACCAATATTATGTTAAGGCATTTCTCTGTAAATTAACAAATGTATGAGTAAGATAGACAAAAGCACCAGAGGACGGGTGCTCATAGGACCTTTCGTTTAGATAGCTGATGCTCTTATTTATTAAGTTAGTATCCTATAATGAAATAACATAGCCAAAAGATCACCCAACCAATTCTATAACTCTATTTAACGTCTAAATAATGTCCCTGAGACTAAAGTGCTATAAATAAGACGAAATCCCGCCTCCACCTAAGTTCGGTCGTGCTGCGTGGGCCATCGTAGCCTTGTACCAGCTCCGGGTTAATCTTCTCGTTTATAACCCACTAGTTCGAGTGTCCTATTTGGAGGACTTAATGCGAGGTATTAACATAATTAAAGCGATGCAGCTGGCGGCAAACTGGACGGGACCTTTGGTGGGACACTGAAATACGGTGTTGCGTAATAATTGAGACCGATTGTGTGGTTTCTGTACAATGCAATAAGTAAATGTGTGCATGTTAAAATGGATCGAGAGATCTACACGGATCTGTAGATAAAAATTATATAAGAAAATAGTTGATTTTTATATAGCAATCTTTTGCAATTTATTCTTAAGTAAATAGCACACTTAAAATTTCATCACGTGTTCAGGCGGAAACCCACACCTTCCACAAACCAGGTGAATGTTATATTCAATAGTTTTTCAACTATTGATTAAGCAGTCTCATCTTAACTGGTGATCAAATACCTATTTGTAATGATATTTCCACTGGATATTGTAAATATACCTACAATATTGATGAGACTATCGACAGCTCATGTCGAATCAAGCACTTACAAATTTCGTCGAGTTAGTAACACGTGTAGTGGTCTAATTGGTAAAACATTCACCCGGATTGTGGAAGGTGTGGGTTCGAGTCCCGCCTGAACACGAGATGAAATTTTTAAGTGTGTTATTTACTTAAAAATAAATTGCAAAAGATTGCTATAAAAATATCAACTATATAAGTTAAGGTAGCCGCTAGAAAAATAGATGAACATGAATGTTGTTTTTCTTATCAAGTAAAATTAAAAAAAGAACAAGTAAACGTCTAAAAATAAATTAAAATCGGAATAACCACTTACCATAAGAATACTAAACTCATTTTTAATCAAGTAAAATAAAGAAAGTAACAATTAACAATCAACAAAAATCTGTTAACATAGGTACAACTGCGTGTGTTCATTGGTTTTCTTAAAAATAAACTAAAAACACGGCGTCACGTCGAGTTACCCTTGTTGACCTTTGGACCGTCCTTATGTCTACGGCACAAGTGCTATTTTTCCACTTCAGAGGAGTAACTTGATCTGACGCTGACTTTACTGTTATAAAATGTTTTTTGATGTGTTAAGTTGTAGTGTGAAAGTGTTTAGTTCGGAGTTTTTGAAGGCGGTTTTTTTTTCCTAGAACCTTTTTGGCAACTGGTTGTGAATCTTAGTTGCCAATGTGTGTGAAATGTTCGAGTAAGTGAAATGTATTGTGAAATTTCACAATCTATTCAGTAGTTCAAGCAATAAACATCTTCCATACATAAATCCTCACAAAACTTTCGCGTTTCGCTAATATTAATGAAGCTACAAATTTCAAAGGCGTTTAATCGCCTCTTGTTACTCTGAAGATATGTATTCCGTACCATTTCAAACGTAAAGTTGGTAACATATTATGAAGTATCCAAATCTGGGGGGAAAGGGGGTTTAAAGGTTGGAAGCGCACTTATGACGTAGGCTAGTGGGGGGGACGAATGTTCTACAATTTGTCAAATTTCCCAAAGATCTTACCCTAACTTAGTTTCATT
>JADPWL010000935.1:0-18337 GCA_019059595.1 Marasmia exigua | reverse complement strand
ATTCTCAATGTGTAGCCCCCCCCCCCCCCCCCCTGAATTTGCTTCCGTACCACTGTATTCATGTTTACTTTTTTTCTGTCGTTTGCGTATCTTAACGGTTATTATTTAAATTAAAATTCTTAAATACACATTTAATAATTAATAAAAATACTTACCTATGATAGGAAATGCGCCCTTGTTGTGAATTTGAGCTGTCATATCGCCTTTTACACGAGAATACTGCAAAATGAACCATTTTTCAAGGTCACGCGACAGGGATCAATGCAAAATGGCGGTGTAGTAGCGGCTTCAAGTAGTTTTATTTGACGTTGTTGACCAGTTGACCAATGTATTTTGCCGGAGGGGGTCGCCCGTATATGGCATCTCCAGGGGGCTATATACTCAAAGACAGTACCGTAATACTACCTTGAAAATCAGTCATAATAGTGGACTATCAAAGTCCTAGCGCAAGTATTGTATCTTGATAATACTTAGTATCCGTAGTATGTATACCTTCAATATTATCTATGTCAATACTAATGTCAATACTTAAGCACAAATCCACTGATAGGATTGCAGGTAACCATAGTTTCTCTAACTCACCAACGTCAATTTATTACGTGATCATCGTATTCGATAGATAAATAGCTGTTATTGAATACTAGAATGATTTTTTTATTACTTAATTAGCTGTAATGATAAAAAAATCTAAATCTAATACATGTGCAAATCTCATCGAATAGGGAAGCAAAACTAGACGGATTATTACTAGAGTGGTGGAAAACTTAATTATTAAGTATACCTTAAGACTTTAGTTGTGGTGAAGATGAAGATAAATAATTTATAAAATAAATTAACTAATGCATACTGTCTTAAATATATGCCACACTTGTTCATGGCTAATCATACAATTTATTTAAGTTACATACAATAAAATTTTGTCAATGCTTGAATTGAAAATTCCAACGAATGAATTGTGCCAGCCTATACTAAGAAGCATATAACAAAAAGGTTGGCGAAACCTGAAAACTATATTTGACAATGACTTAAGTGACTTGAATTGGGGCTCCGGTACCCTCAGTTACGCAGCGAAACACAGCGCACGTACTGCTTCACGCCGGTTTTCTGTGAAGACGTGGTATTACTCCGGTCGAGCCGGCCCATTCATGCCGAAGCATGGCTATCCCACTGTTAAAATTAAAACACGAGCATTATTTAAAAAAATTAGATTAGTTAGATAGCAATACTCATAATGTTCTTAGGAGTATTTCTAAAACTATGTGAGTGTATATAGTTGCGATAAGTCACCAAATCAAACCAAAATGATGAATGTGATCTTGTTACGCATAACTACACAAAAAGCACACTTACACTGTCACGTAACGGAGGGTTACGGAGCTAAAAGATAGGGGGAAGAAGAAAAGACAAGGATAGAGGGAAGAGGGCTATAATTATCAGCGATATGTACAAAGATGGCTCGTCCTAAAGTCTAAATCTAACCTTAAAACTAACTTAAACTAGCTATTTACACCGGTAACACTACACTAAATATATATATAAGGTAAAAGTCCAAAATGGGCAACCGTGGTAGGACGATATCACAGGGTGAGCAAGGAAGCGCGCCTGGCAGTATCCAGCCGTCGAAGGGCGGGCGGTAGGGCTCCGCCGAGCGCAGTGAGAAGAGGAGTATGATGGTAGGATAGGATGGAGGCGGGCAGCAAACGGGGCGACGGACGCAGATGCGCGCACGCTGCAGCGCCGCGGGAGGCGCCCCCCTGACGCGGAGGAGGGGAAACGCGACGATTGAAGGTGAGCGGTAGGTGAAGGGATGTCCGGCAACACCTTTCGTCACCGGACAACGTACTCTACGGGTTAAACGCATACTGGCACTGTATAGCTTGAGGTTCTGAGCTTCTTCAGAGCTGGTCGGTAGATGGTGTCCTGCCCATGTGCGTCCTTTATATATGCCCATGCGCCATTTATTCTTAAAACATTAAATTTTAAAATTCATACAACATAGAATATTCCTCGAAAACATAGCTTAAACTCCATAGTTAAACTTGAAAGACAATTCGATAGAAAAATAAAAAACAGTTAGACAACGTCAGCTGTCAGACAATGCAGATAGGACAATCTTAAATATTTACAACAATAACTTTAAAATTTAGTTACAGATAAAACGTACAAAGGGAACATAAATGCTAACTACAAGACCTAATCATAAAATGATATACAAGCTTCTATAGCAACGGAAACGAAAGCTCTATAGTTAACACCAAAGGTAACTTTCTTTATGAGTAGTTGATAGAGTAAACTTCTTTTTTAATTCCGTCATAGAAGTTCTATAAGGTTTGAGTCGCTGCACTTACATCAGTTGTTCAATTCTCCTGTCAAGTCGATAAAATAATATGTGATTTATATAACAGTTTCAATTTTCTTAAATAATTTCAGAATTACCCCGATTCGTATCGGTCCAAAATCGAAGATAATATAAGATTTAGGAAGAAGCTTGTGACAAATCGTCACTCAGAGGAACGGGAGAATCAATTAATGCCTCCGTAGGAAAATTAAGAAGCAATAAAAAATTTGTTTGTAAGCGATACAAGATTATCCGCAGGAGTTTTCGTTCCTGTGTAATTATAAGTGTATTCAAGTCCGCCTTATTAAGTAAATAAAGTTTATAAGACGAGCCATTCAAAAGATATTTGTAAATTTAAAGCAAATAAAATATTTACAATAGTTTTTATTTTATAGACTTCATTTTAGTGAGAAAAATAGAGGAAGAATAGGGAAAGAATATATCTAAGACGTAAGGAGGACGTCTAATAGGGAGCCAAAAAGGTAGTTATATACGGAAAACTTGTGCAAGTTTCATTTTAGATTTTGAGAACAGGGAGGGATTCTATAGAGTGGGCGCCAAACTATCACGTAACGGAGGGTTCGGAGCTAAAAGATAGGAGGAAGAAGAAAAGACAAGATAGGAGGGTAAGAGGGCTATAATCCTATCAGCTGATATGTACAAAGGATGGCTCGTCCTAAAGTCTTAAATCTAACCTAAAACTAACTTAAAATAGCTATTACCAAACGGTACACTACACTAAATATATTATATAAGGTTAAAAGTCCAAAATGGGCAACCGTCGGTCAGGACGATATCAAAGGGGGAGCACAGGCCAGCGCGCCGCAGTACCAGCGTCGCAGAGGAGGGCGGTAGGGCCTCCGCCGAGCGCAGGAGGAGCAACGGGGCCGAGATAGCAGACTGCGCGACGCATGCAAGCGGGCCAGCGGGTAGGCGCGACGCGGAGGAACGCGCACGAGTGAAGGTAGACGCGCCGTAGGTTGCAGGGATTAGGCCAACACTTTCGTGCCACCGGCACCGTTACTCTACGGGTAACTTGCATACGGCACTGTTATAGCTTGAGGTTCTGAGATTCTTCAGAGTTAGTTGGTAGGATCTGGTGGTCGCCCATGTTGCGTCCTTTTATATTGCCCATGCGCATTCTATTCTACACATATTAAATTTTAAAAGTCATACAATATAGATATTCTCGAAAACATAGCTAAACTCCATAGTTAAACTTGAATAGACAATTCGAGCTAGAAAAATTAAAAACAGTTAGACAAAACGTCAGCTGTCAGACAAGTGTCAGATAGACAAATCTATAATATTTACAACAATAACTTTAATTTATTTCAGATACAAAATGTACATGGAACATATAAATGCTAATACAAGACAGAATCATAAAATGATATACAAAGCTCTATAGCAAACGGAAAACGAAGCTCTATAGTTAAACACAAAGGAACTTTCTTATTGAGTAGTTCTGTCGAGATAGAACTATGGAGCCCACTGCAGGCTGCGTTACAACACGCCCACAAACCCAACAATTTCTTTCGTTATAACAAATCTAACTAATGCATATAAAAGAAAATAATTGTTATTTCGACCAAACTGAGATCATAATTACAAAAATTTACATTAATCCCATTAACATTACAGAGATTTTACTAAATTGCAATTACGCCTTAACAAATCTGCAAAGGTTTAATTTTTGCACGAGAGAAAATAATTTGAGTATGTCATCAAGTGCCTTTTGCACATGAACTGCTTATACAGTTAGCGCATTGTACCGAGCTTATTTTTCAGTGGTCTGTTGCAGGCAGAGTCTACAAAATCTTTACCCGTCTTATACAAAAAAAACTGCTCTCGATACGGTTTTAATCTCTAAACTAGCAATTCATAATTATTACGGAATAATGTTAGTCTTAAAGTTGTTATTACAAATCCTCGACTGACTATTAGAACCACTTAGTACGGCAGGATACTGTCAAAAGTGATTGAATCATTAATCATTCGTTCAGTGACATTTCATTTTGAAATAATCTTATTTGTGCTAGTCTGAAGTAAAAATATTTAAAGAAATTTATTTAAGCAACAAATAAATGAAAATATTGACGTAGTGTATCCAAGTAATATGCATAGGAATTTGCTAATATTTTTGAAGTTTAAACTAAAAAATAAATTAAACTGACTTTCTCACACATAAACTTTAGTGTTAAACGGAATGAACTGTCCCAGGAATAAGTTGTCATGGTTATCTGAATCTATATTTTTGAGGTTATATTTTAGTACTCATTTTTAAAAACTAGGGGTCCGAGTGGTTTAATTAAGTACTACAGTTGATATAATAAATACCGTTAAACTTTATTTGTAAAAATGTTAAACTCCTAGTTCTTCAGCTATTGCAAGTATTAATCCCACTACTTATTTTAAGCCACGTTTTGGAATAAGAGGGTTAGAGTTTATTCCGTATAAAATAATTACTTTACACTTTGAAATGCATTTTATAAAGTAGTTTGTTTTTATCTTCTTGACAACAAATAATTAATAAAAGAAGAAATACAATTAAGATAAGTTTAAGGTGACGGGTAAGTGCACACTAGCGACGCCAACTCGATTTAATTTTTAGCTACTAAACCGCGATCTATTTTAAACAATTAAGGAGTACAAAACTCTCGGCAAATAATATATACTATTTATTAAAATAACCATAGTAACAAATGTTGGGTCCAACACTTAGATCGATACATGGTATAACATATTATGCATAGCAGCTTCATTCTTTGCGATTTATTGTTTACATATTGTAGTAGCGCTACCAAGCATCAGCCCTTGCACGGAGTTTTTAGAGGTATTTTCTTATTAAATGGAATAAAAATAAAAATTTTCTACCAAAAATGTATTTTTTATTTGTTACTGGTAATATTTTTTACCAGGCAACACTATCCCCCACTACTCAGTTTCCTGAACGGCCCGCTGGGCGATTTAGTCATTCTGCGTTTCCGTGCTCAAGCCTTCGCACGTCTCCTGAACATTTCGTTAAAAGTTATTTAAACGTCGAGTAAAGTATTAAAATGGGAAAAAGGAAGCACAAAACCGACGAAGAAATTCGCCGAAAAATAAGGAAATGGAAAGTCTCGACTGGCGAAGGCCAGTTAGTGCATGCCAGGATCCTGTCCTTGTCAAAATTAATTCAAACAGTGATTATTTTTGATAAATGCCTATTTTTGATCGTATTGATGCGAGGATACCATACGGGGGTACCTTCGTCAAAGTCAAAAAATGATGGCGTATGCTATACTTAGGGCCTTCATTTACACGATCCTATAGTGTTGTAAAAATATCAATAATCAGGCAATTACTTCCACGTTGGTTATCTATATAAAAGATTTTACCACATGTGGGGCTCTAACCGCAAAAAATATGTTTCTAAACGAATATATTGTTACAGGGGGACTCTCCAATGAGACACCTTATACGGAGTTTGTTGCATACTTCTGTGACGGCGAAACAGGTGGAAACTTCGTCACAGTTGTTTTCACCGCAAACATATGCCCACTAACGGTTTCGCCGCGACCACCATCGCACAAATACCTTTTGCTGCCGGCCATCTTAGTCTCATTCCTACTCCAGATCCCCAAGCCGGCTGAATCTTGCCAATACAGCGCCAAACATCACGTCCGCACAACCAAGTACGTGGCTAACAACCGACGAGTTGGAAATTGAAGACGACATTCTCCAGCTGTTGGGCGATGCACACTAAAGCCAGAGGACTCTCTCGGTCGTCCCGTACACAACGATATTGCCAATCGATGGCAAGACATTCCTCGAAAGGCTATCCCAAGGGGTCAGAGATAACATAATAAAAGATTATTTCAGTGCCTAGCATTGCGATCTTTTGTTAGCTCCTGCTCTCAACCCGGAAGTCAAAGCGCCCGCGTAACAGACCCTCTCGTCAAGAGAGACTTCTCACTTACCTACAAGCAAAAACAGCTTGGCGTTGCATTATCTGCATTGGCTACCTGTGACAGAAATGGTAATTTCAAACGAATGTTCCAAGCAAAGATACTGAAACCACTCAGTGACGCATGTAGGTTATTGTGTGATAGTCACTATTCTGAAACAAGAACCCGCAGGGGCTTTGTGATATCATCCATTAACTCTAGGATGAAGCAAGCTCTTATTGAGACCAACCGTGGCAATTTACTATTTGGTGAAAATGTGTCGGATAAATTGAAGCCGCTAAGTCCATACAACAGTCAGGTGAAGCATTAAAAAATGCGCCAAAGCCAAGATTTCAACGGCCCGAATGTCCCCTCCACCAGCAATAATAAGGGTAATTTAAATTCATGCCCCAGCACGCAAAACGGACACCAACAGCAGTCAACAATCGTTGAGCAACAACTTTCGCAGAGGCAGCAAGTGCAACCACACGCCAACAATGTGTGGCGACGCCCAGCCGATCGAGATCGACCGTCGACGTCGAGGAATGAGCTCATCCCCGGAGAATAGCTGACCAGGTACAATATGCGGCAGGCATTCAGTATTCTTTGATGAATGGTAGAAATAACTAGATGACCCACTACAGTCTTGTGATGGATTGAAGGGTACACTATCCCATGTAAATCTATTCCTTATAGAAAAAGACGCAATACCTAGTGTTTATCCAAAAACCTTTCAAGAACACTAGATTTTAACCATGTGTATAGAAAAGTTATTACATATTAATGCTATATCCCCATGCAATCATGAGCCTGGGGATTTCTTTATCTTCTGTGTTTTTAGTGCCGAAAACAAACGGAGGACAAAAGCTTTATTTGAATTATGAAGTGTCTTAATAAATACATTGAAACCAAAACATTTTAAAGATGGAGGATACGCACTGCATCCTAAACTAATCACAAAAAAATTGCTATATGGATCAATAGGACTGAAAGATGCTATTTTTTGCTTCCAATCCATACAACACAAAGAAAAAATCAAGTTTTAAAATAAACAACGTTCTGTATGAGTTTCAATTGTCTACCGTTTGGTTTATGCACAGGCACAGTTGTATTTACTAAGCTATTAAAACCAGTTATTGGAAATCTAAGAAAGTTCACCACATGATTTCAGTTAGATACCTAGATGCTGTGTTGTGCATAGGAAAAAATTATTCAGAATGTGCAGATTAAATGTTTATGAACTAAAAAGTTTTCCAAAAGCTAGGGTTTATTATAAACTGAAAAAGGGCTTTGGGTCTTATCCCAAAACTCAGTGCACCTTTTTGGGTTTTTTATTTGACTCTAAAACATATTGCAAATTTAAGTACCTGAATTCCAAAAAAAAAAAGTAAAAAAAAAAGAAAAAACTAAAACAAAATATAAGAAAATAAAAAAACCTGTACTTTACCGTGAGTTAGCTAGATTTGTTGGGTTATGGTCTCTGCCTGTCCGGCACTTCAATATTCATGGTTATATACAAATATTTCTGAACAATTAAGTATCTTGTTACTTCATAATCCCAATATGAACAACTCGTTAACACTCCCAGAATATTTAAGGCCTGATATTTACTGGTGGCTAAACAAAATGATAAGGATATAGTACTCTTCAAGCTAAGGATTTTTTAATGGAAATATTTTCAGAGCATCCTCCACTGGTTGGGGAGACTATTGTAATGGCAAGGAAGGGTTTGGGATTTGGAAGAACACGAATTGGACGCTGCATATTAATGAATTAGAAGCTCAAAGCAGCTTTTCTCGCGTTAAAAGTTTGCGAAAAAATGTATCTAATACAGGTATATTATAGCGCATGATAATGTTTACCGCCAATTTTCTTGCATCAATAGGATGGGGAGCGTTCAATACGAAACATTTAAAATATCGTATTGTAGAGATATCTGGCAATGAGTGTGTGGATCGCCAAAATTAGAATCTTGAATAGTACAAAATACAACAGATTAATTGGAGACCGAATCATTTGTCACGTTAAAACAATTTAGACACAGAATGGCAACTAAATGATATTGTGTACAATCAAATTACAGATTATTGTGGATACCCCGATATTGAACTTTTTTTGCGAGCAGATGTAATGCTAAATGTGAGTCCTACGTGACATGGAAAATGATCCTGATACCCTAGCAGTCGAACCATTTACAACTTTGGAGAAAAATAAATTCTTTACGCATTTCCACCATCGCCATGATAAACTAACGTTAATGCATAAAATTATTAAGGGAAAAGGCCGAAGCATAGGTGTGGTGCCTACGACCATCCCAGCATGGTTTCCTATTTCCATAAGATGAATAGCTCAGATTGTTTATTCTTCGGCCGGATATTAATGATTAACTTCTCCCTTTCAGAGCCAATCACAACCACACCGACACTGAATATTAGTTGCCGCGAAGCTTCAGGCAAAACGCTATTGAGCTAAAACCTATCGTCAAGTTACTGGGAAATTATGATATCATCTATCAGACTAGACTTATAATACAATATGATAGTTATGCATTAAAGCATGGATAAAGTGATTGTGAACCCATTACATTATGATGATTTTTTTTTCAGCATCAGTTTCAATAGTATTGCATTTCTACTGAAATATTTTAATAAAGGTGCAAAGTATGGTAACATAAACTCATACTAAATCAGCACTGCTTTAATACTCGGAATTTAGATGATGAAGCGGTAAAACGGTTTATGAAAGGGGAGCTTTAAGTGCGCCCTACAAGTCCAAAATTATAATTTACTTGGAAATCCAGTTATAGTACTAGACTTTGTAAGCACAAAATCTGGCCTAACACAGAGCTTGACTTGGAAAGCCTCCAAAAAAGGACTGCAACCTTATGGACTTTTGAACTGGACATAGAGGCAGACTGTAGCATTAATTAAATTAAAAAATGGTGTAGTAAAATCTTCGATTGGAAATATAATCACTTATACCTGAAATAAACTAAAGACGTCTTAAACCTATTCCGCTCAACCAGCTTTAGATTACCTTTATTTAGTCAGCGTCCTGAAATTTGTCATGCAGATCCTAGATACTTATGATAACTAAAACTCACACGTCGTAACACGATTCTTGTATTATAAGTGTTTTTAAAAAACCTCACTCAAAAAGTCTCTGCACAAATATAGGTAAATGGATAAAAAGACACAACTTTTTAATAGTGGGATAGACACTTCTATCTTCAGTGCTCACAGTACTCGTCACGCATCTACGTCTACGGCTAGCCGACTTGGAGTCAACATTGATTTAATAAGAAAAACTGCAGGTTGGTCGGATTCTTCTTCTGTTTTTCGCCAGGTTTTACAACCGACCAGTCTTTAGTAATCCCACTGATTTTGCTACAGCAATTCTGTCATCGAATGTTGATCTGTAACAAACATTATTATCATTAATAACGTTATAAGTAAGACTGATTTATAAATAAATGTGCTAATAAATTGCACCTACCATGAATGTATGTTATTTTTGTTATTTTGAATAAATTTATTGGATTATAACCGGCTTGTTATTGTTACTTGAAATTTCACATTTTTACTTTGTGGGTACTCTAAACATCTACAATATGTAAACAATAAATCGCAAAGAATGAAGCTGCTATGCATAATTGAAAATCAAACGAACTTACATAAGTGAAGTTCGATGATAATTATGCAAGCAGCTTCATTCGACGCGATTTATTCATACCCTCCCTAGAATTACAATCCCTACCCTATAACAAAATAAAATGTGAAAAGTTATAAGCTCTAAACATAATGACTAAATCGCCCAGCGGGCCGTTCAGGAAACTGAGTAGTGGGGGATAGTGTTGTCTGGTAAAAAATATTACCAGTAACAAATAAAAAATACATTTTTGGTAGAAAATTTTATTTTTTATTCCATTTAATAAGAAAATACCTCTAAAAACTCCGTGCAAGGCTGATGCTTGGTAGCGCTACTACAATATGTAAACAATAAATCGCGTCGAATGAAGCTGCTTGCATAATTATCATCGAACTTCACTTATGTAAGTTCGTTTGATTTTCAATTATCCCAAATTATTATTCTTATTCTTGAAGATAAAAGCGTAAGGTGACTTATCCCCTCTCTTATCAAAGCTGTGCCAGACAGAGTCCATAATTGTACTTTGTTATGTTTATTACCGTCTTTTGTAACATATGGAGAAGAATAACGAATATGAATGCGATATAATACGGTAAAAAAGGTAATTACGGAATATTATCACAAATTATACCTTTGAACACTTTTTGAAAATGATTTGCTAATGAATATTTGCACGTGTAGAATTATTTAAAAGTATGCCTAGGAATTGAAAAGCAGTCCTATTAAAAAGCTACTCTAATTTATACGCACGTGGATGTAATTTAATATTAATTAATTATTATTTATTATTATTTTGACGAACCGTTTGGAACAGTGGTAGTGAACGCTGCCTCTGGTGCAAGGGTTGCGGGTTCGATCCCCGCACTGTACAAACATTTGTGTGCATGAACATGTCTGTTTGTATTGGTCTGGGTGTTTTCTATATATTATAAGTATGTATTTACAAAAGAAAAGTATTTTACGTATATATTTGTAATACCACTGTTGATTCTGATATCCGTAACACAGGTGCTTCAGCTACCTATCTCGGAATCGGATCAATGTATGTGATGTTGTCAAATATTATTATTTATTTATTTATTCTTTATTGCACAAAGTAAAAAAAGTACAATTGGCGGACTTAATGCCTTACAGCATTCTCTACCAGCCAACCATATTATTATTATTATTTTTAATTAAAATGGTTTACCATCTATAATTTTAGTTTCTTGAGTATCAAGAAACTAAAATTATAGAACAGTTTGTTTCTTGAGTATCAACAAGCAAAAATTAAGGTGAGTGTCTAAGAGGGACTAGCAAATGCGTTCTTTTAAACCGAGTGATGACATAAAGTTCATTAGTAATTCAGAGGACATGTTCCTCGTTGAAGGCTCCTTCAGAGAGGTGTACGTCTAGTATACTACTGCGATTGAAACAAAATTAAAACCAATTTTGTGAACTATGTTTATTTCGTACTTTGAAAATAAAATGACTTAACAGTAAACACCGGATTTAAAATTCGGCAATAAATATATTAAATGGTCAGCCATAGATATGTGGGATGGGGTTTCAAATAAATAAAAGCTAGCGATTTACTGAATACGTATTTGTATATTTATAAGTGTCTTAAGCTTATTTCCAGTCAGCCATTCGTTCTCTATCTCAATCTCGCACGTCATTCTAATTCAAACATCGATCTCTACACGTTCCTAGCCATTTCATCTACCGATTACAATCCCACCAATCCCATAATGGAAGATATACGCACCCATATAGCAAAGGATGAGCGCTTTTGCTTGGCGTATATTCTGGCGTGATCGTATTACAAAGAATGGGATCACGTAGGAGAACTAACGATCAAGACTAGCCCAAGGATGTATGTCTCAATGGCCAAATGGGATGGCACAAAGCGAGGAGAACAGGACGGACTTGGGGCGGAAGGTTCCTCGAGTGGAGGCACCCGTACAGGAAGTCGCAGCAGTGGCAGGCCCCTACAAGGAGGCACCGCGATATGATGAAGGTTGCGGGAATCCATGGATGCGGGTGGCAGTACGTATGTGGTGAGAACATTGGGGGAAGCCTAGTCAGCAGTGGACGTCTCTTGGCTGGAATGATGTGTTGAATGTTGTAAAGAGTAAGACGGCTCGTCTTATCTAGCACAACCATTTGTTGTCAAAATGAAATTTTGTTCAGTGTTTATTTGCAAAAATCATGAGGAAAATTTAACCACGCCAAAAACTTTCACTTACAAGTATTAAATATATAAGTTTTCTTTTTTAAATACTAATATTAATTATAGTTTACGGTGAAGATGATCACAGTGTGCCATTAAATACATTTTCGGACCAACGCAAAGTTTGTCACAAAACGTACGTTGAAAATTAACAGTAAGTAACAGGTTTTGAAAAACGTGCCAATAGTTGTAGGAAATAGAATAGCTTTTCTAGATAGAAGTGTTATAATTTAATGGGTTTAATAGAAAATTGTAATGACCCTGAACATGTTCAGTCACATAAACTACGAGTACTATTAATTCATGACTGCATGAGTTGGTAACGCTCATGATAATTTCAAGCAATAGACACCCACTGCTGGACACATGCTCCTCGATTGTCCCCCAATCAGAAACTACACCTAGGTATCGCAAAAACGTGTGCTAATGAGTATATCTACTATTATAAAGTTTACCAATTGCAAATGGAACCTGCACATTCCCCACGCATAGTCGTATAGACTTTGCAAAATAAAACTTATTTTTAACATGTTTGCGCGTTCGGCTATTATTTCATCAGTTGTTAGAAATTTTACTTCATATGCATCAACATTTACTACCATACACGTTGAATACAATAAAAATAAAATTTAGTTGACAGCTTATCATAAGCCCAATTTGTAACCAAAAATACATTTGAAATATATTCTTGAACCTACAGAATGTATTAAATATTTAAACAACGCACGGAAGAACCGACAGCGATCTCTCATTCAATATAAACTTTTAGCTTGTTTCCTTAATTGAAATCAAATTTTTTTTTTTTCTTGAATGGAACAGCTGCTACATTCGACGTTCACCACGGTTTAAAATTACTTTTTTGTCCTAGCAAACCATCAGTCCGGACCTAATTGGATAAAATTATGCTAATAAAATATAAAATTGTAGATTTATGCCAATCCTTATTAACGTTAGAGTTTAGAAAAATTATAAAATCTAGATACACATTTAGAAACGAAAGAAAGAAGACAGATATTATACTTGATGAGAGTTTATTTTTATTTTTGGCCTATATCGAACACTTTAAACAGTAAAAAAAACAGATATTTACAAACATATAATACAGATTATTATTTACGTTATGAAGTTTTCTCGGTGAATATTAATTTTGGTAGAGATAGCTTCATGCTGTTTAAAAATTGCTCAATAAACCCTGGTACAAGAGCATTTATCCACCCACTGCAATAATATCCTAATGAAAGAGATCATATTTTCATCGTTACAAACAACATAGTAACAAGCAACATATCCCATAATCAATCGCGACCGAAAACACGGTTGGCCAGCTGGAAAACCCAAAACCTTTGGCTCTGTGATCATAATTTCAATTTAAAGTTCCAACCTAGTTGGTTATTGTTAAGCTCCAATTCGAGAGTCAGGCAGGGGACGTTGTGGAAAAACCGTCATCTACGGACTCACGCAACATGAATACTAAAGGTATTGGTGTTGTGGTTTCAATTAAAAATTAATGACTGTAAACAGAAACGAGTCCCTGTCCGTACGGCATGGTATAGCCGCAATAAAATCGTAAAACCCCCTTGACCTTAAGGGGAAGAATAAGATTGATATTTGAATGCGGTTTATACTTTATTACTGCACGTGGACCTGTACGTCATAGATCCAACTCACAAGATTTCAATTTTATTTATAACTCTTTAAACATGTAGCCGCAGACAAGAACGGACAAACGATGGGGGTAAAACGAGTTCTGAGGGAGAACCGCGTACTTGGCAAAGTAATGCTAGGCGCCCTCCGGCTAGGTGGAGAGGACGAATCTGCGCAGGATGGCTGGCAAGAGATGGATGCGAGAAGCCATGAAGATCACAGTGGCGGAAAACAATTGGAGAGCCTACGTCCCCAGTGGACTGCGACTGGGCTGATGATGATGATGATGAAAATTGTCGGTATAATATATCTCGCGCCTTAAGGCCTGATTCGACTAATTTTTAATCCAAGAAAAAAAACTATGGGTACATTGAACGGAGTACGTATTTTTTTCGTATAGTATGACACCGTTACACCATAGGATTGACGTCGGAAAAAGATTAATAGTCGAATCGGGACCTAAGCTAAATATGTTATTTCATATTAACGATAGATCGAGGCGTATTTACTACTTATTACCGATTTCAAAAAAAGGAGGAGGTTACATAGTTCGATTGTGTATGTAATATGTATTTAATGCATCAATGACTTTTCCCGAAATTATCGACAGATTTGCACAATTTTTTCTTATTTGATAGAACATACTCCCAAGTTGGTTGGACTGGGCTCAAAAACTGAATTATATTACGCCTGATTGATATTTTTTGTGGGCTCAGCTGGTTAGAAGGTCTACCCTCAAAGTTAGGAGTTAAAAGATATCTTGTTCAATACTGTATGCAACATTAGGCTGTTAGTTGTTTGCCGAGGGAGATGGGGACGGCGTGCGAGGGCGAGGGGAGAGTTGCTGCCGAAAAAATGAGACATTAAAAAGCCTACAAAAAAATATATACCTCATCTGTGTTCCCCACAAGGTCTCCTCTCAACGGTGGATAAGCTCGAGTTTTACACACTCACATTCCGGAAAAAGTGCATGCTGAACGGTCTCAATCCTAGGGGATTAAGAGAGGGATGACGAAAAAACTCAATTATTAAACTATGTTGATTTTGTGCGTGCTGACAGCCCCCAAATACCAGTTTCAATATTGGCTCCTTTGGTAAACCAGCTGGCTGTACTCTTGTCTACATTTAATGTGGGATGTCCTATGGTCTTCCATAGTCCCGCTAATTCCAGCTTGAGCATGGCATTGGCTGGGGTCGGTAATGTGAGGTGTGCTTCTTAATTAGGGTGCCTTCAGAAGGGGGAGTCCTCTGTTATAGTGGCGATGAACTCATCAGGTCCTTCTAAATCCGTCAGGATTGAGCCTATAACTAAGGAGGGCCACATCTTCAGGAGGATATAGGTTTGTTGTTGGTGATTGGCAAGCAGATCAATCAAGTTTTGCAAGCACCTGTTTACAGCCGCTCTAAAGGGGATTGGTCTTCGAGGACATGGTGAAGTTAAGAAAGGCAGCTTGGACGCTCTCAGATATGGCTCTGTTCTCTTAAGAAGTGACAAACTCCTCTGGTTGAATGTGATAATTACAGGTGGATAGCTTAGTGCGCTGTATGGACGGTGCAGGATCACGGGGATGCTGCTATGATGTGAGTTGAGGAAAACAGATAATCCCTCTGTAAGTGCTCTCAGTCTTCTCAAATGTTTCAGGTGGCACACTCCCACACACCCAGCACTCTTTGCTATTATGGAGGACCATAGTGGAGGGAGATATCCGTACCCTCTTATACATTATGATGTGGCACTGACAAGGTGTAAAGAAGTCCTCCTGAAGCATATATTATAATTGGTACCTGCTGCATAGTGTGTGGCTGGTGTCAGAATTACTATGCAAATCTAGGAGAGGATATTGGTGCACCCGTTCCACATCGCATCTCTCTCAGCGCGGGACAAGGTGACTAGGCGCCCAACATTCTGAGTACATTTGAGACGTAAACGGTTTTCCAGCTCTTCTAAAGTCAGATGATCTTCTTCCTCCACTAGCACCTTGCGCAAGTATGTAGGCCTCCACTTCCCCTCACCAAATCCTTGAATTCTAAGAGAGTCTTTAGTTTTCTACACATCGAAAACTTGTAAGGCGACGCTTCTGAGTCCTAACACGTGTTTGTGTAATCTACTATAAATGGCATGTACGGGCCTTTCGTTAATGAAGCTGTTTATCGACTCCCCGCGCACCCCAGCATGTACTGAGGAAGGAACCACCTCTTCTTTAACAGAGCTCGAGGCGCGATGATAAGGTTATTGCAAGGAGTGGGCATAGTATCCTTCTATCTGTATTCCCCACAAGTTCTCTCTCAACTGTTGAGAAGTCGAGTACACACACACATTCGAAGAGCGGATGTAACAGCTCAATCCTGAGAAAGTACAAGAAGGACTGATGAGTACATCGCCACTATTATACTTAATCAACATCATGTTCGAGAAATTTTGTCGTCAATTCTATACGATCCACAAGAAATGACATATACCCTATTATAGCCTACATGTGACTGTGTTGAGCGGCACTAGCTTAGGGAACCCACCCAAAGTATCGTCCTGCTCGTAGAATAGAGACAGTTCTTCTGATGATGAATAGGTCGTGTTGAGGGCTACCCCACTGTGACGTTCCCCAGTTGACTTTACGAGCCACACAGTACACCCTCAGTATGGGGTGAGTGTCCTGAGAGGAGTGTGTTCTCATGAGAAGAGAGATGAGAAAAACTGGAGGTTCAGAATTCGTACTACATAGATATTGGCGTTTGTATGGGAGAACAAAAAGTCGAATATTTTTTTAATAATAATATTATGTCGTAGTATGTTGTTATGTAACCATACTAAATTTCAAGATCAATCTATAATTTCAGTTTCATTTAAGTTTAAACGGGCTTGTTCTTTCCGCCGTAGCCTAAAAAATATTAATGAAAGTTTTTCTAAATGATATTTCTACAATTTGAATCTAAATTGTTTCCTTTAGTAACAGGCTCGTAGCACAGCTTTTCGTAGCAGCGGGAAAACCGTAGCAAGCATTACTGCTTGCTACGGTAACAGAAAACCGTTAGCAGGCATAATGTTGCCTACGGTAGAGACGTAGCAAGAGAATTACGTAGCATAGCGTTACTGCTGCGCTTACTGCCGAGTCTGCCTGATCAAAGTTTCGTAGCCGTGTCTGCGAGTAATCGCAGACACCGGATACGAACTTTTTTGATCAGGCTGACTCCAAGACATTTTAGGTATCGTTGTTTTTTTAGCTTTTTTAGGGTTCTGGCCCAATAGGTAAAATTACAGGACTCTTTTAATTAGGCACGATGTCTACCCGGCAGCGACTGTCTCTTATGGATAGGTCATAGTTTTTCTTTTTTAATTACTAGAGATATATTTGAATGTTACAAACGAAACGGGTCTTTTTACTATTCATAAAATGATTTTTGCTTTAGTATGTGTTGTAACAAGATCTCTATAATTTGTTAATTCAGTTAAGGGCGTTTCCTCTCCGCGTAGCTAAAAATATAAGCAATTTCGAAAAGATCGGGACAAGAGAAAGATTCTACAATTTCTTAAGGTAGACGGGTATGGCCACACTAGCCGACGCCAATCGATTTTATGTTTAGCTACTAAACCGGATCTATTTTAAACAATTTCGGGTGAGAGGTTGTACTCAGCAAACACTTATACTTATTATTAATAACGCCCGTTTTTGTACGCAAAAAAATTGATTACCGCAAAAGCGGCCAATTTTAGCGTGAAATCAACTTTTCGCGTACAAAAACGGACCTATATTGAGCATGGTTATTAGTAAATAGTATAATGTTGCCGAGAGGATTGTAACCCAAATGCTTAAAATAGATCCGGTTAGTAGCCAAAAATTAAATTCGATTGGCTTCGCTTGGGCCCTACCCGTCCCTTAATATAATTTGTTCTCCTCTAGTAACACGCCGTACTTGAAGCGCAGCTTTCGTTGCAGCGAAAACAGTAATAGAAAACCGTATAAGAATCGTTTGTTTAATAGTTTTTTTTTTTTTTTTTTTTTTTTTTTCTTTTTTTTTTTTTTTTTTTTTTTTTTTTTTTTTTTTTTTTTTTTTTTTTTTTTTTTTTTTTTTTTTTTTTTTTTTTTCTTTTTTTTTTTTTTTTTTTTTTTTTTTTTTTTTTTTCTTTTTTTTTTTAATTTTTATTGGTTAATTACATACCACAGACTCTAGGTCCATGCCTTCGTTTGCTAGTTACAACCTGTGCGGATAAGGAAATGGGATCAGAAATGGCGGGCGGCATCTATCCACTCTCGCTCGCACACTATTTACGTTATACTCGCACCGTGGGGTGCAGTATAGACTCAATAGTGTTGGAGCTGGAAGTAAAGAGAGGCACCGGCCATTCTGATTCCATCTTTTCCGCACAGTTGTACAAAGTTGTTTTTACTTATTATACTAGATAAATGTTTCTATCGCGCACAAAAAAAATACTTTTCTTTAATACAATAGAATATTATTTTTGCTACTTAAAAATACCACTTGTATAAGCTTACGTGCTAGTGGGTTCTTGAGATGAGGCGTAAACGATTCCCTCTTACTACATATATATGATTTTTAATGGCAGTTTGT
>JADPWL010000934.1:0-11260 GCA_019059595.1 Marasmia exigua | reverse complement strand
TCTTAATCAAGAAAAAAAAACTTATTTCTTTTTCAATTCCGGTCCTGTTTTCTAACTACACCAACTGCATGAATAACTTTGTAATCTCATATACATGTATAGGATTACAAAGTTACGTTTGCAGTTTGAGGTGAAGGTACCGGAAAGAAAAAAAGTAGGTAGACTACAAAAAGAAATGGTATCCCATAAAATACAAAACTTGCCAAAAAATCCAAGTGTCGCACTCAGTTGTTCTACCGTGAAAAGTTGTGGGATCTATGTTACCAAGTCGGTTATAAACTTGGCAATCGGTTGTGTTTTCTTCATGCAATGACAGAGTCAAATATTCAATAACCGATTGCCAAGTTAATAACGGATTTGATAACATAGATCTCACAACTTTTCACGGTAGAACAACTGAGTGCGAGACTTGAATTTTTTGACAAGTTTTGTTTTTTACCCAACTACGGCGAAGCAAAAAGGATGGTTATGATTTTGACCTGTATGTATGTACGTATGTATGTATGTTCATCTGTTCCCTCATAACTTTTAAACTAGTTATCATATTTGAACAAATGAGGTGTCGTTAGAAGCGTCTTGATTGTATTCTGGTTATAGGTTACATGACGTCACGTTAAATTGACTACAGCGCCCTCTAGGGGACTTAGAGTAAGAAACTAAAAAAAAAAATTTTCTTGGCGGTACCGTGTGGGGTATCCAATGAAAGAACTTTTTTAGCACATTTCAAACATGTAATTTTGTTTACATAACTAAAAATATGTTAAATAAAAATAAAGTTTAAAAACTTAAACCCGACTACCAAAAAACACGCTCTCAAAAGTACGAAACAAGAAAACTGTCTCTGCTGAAATTATTATGCCGTATTGCCGTGGTCGTATGCCACCTACTGCAGCAAAACAGATTCATTATAATAATAAAATAAAATCAATGTGGCATACGACCACGGCAATACGGCATAATAATTTCAGCAGAGTCAGTTTTCTTGTTTCGTACTTTTTAGAGCGTGTTTTTTTGGTAGTCGGGTTTTAGTTTTTAAACTTTATCTTTATTAGCTAGCTTTTGCCCGCGACTTCGTCCTGCGTGTAATTCGAATAAAAGCAAGGTCTTTATATATCTTTATAAATTATAGCCTATGTGTTATTCTGATCTATAAGCTACATTACTGTAAAGTTTCATTAAAATCCGTTTAGTAGTTTTTGCGTGGATAAGAGAGAGAACAAACATTCCATCCCTACATCCCATCCCAAAAAATAAAACTTTCGGCCCTTTTAAATTATTATTACTAGCTTTTGCCCGCGACTTCGTCTGCGTGTAATCGATAAAAGCAAGGTCTTTATATATCTTATAAATTATAGCAATATGGTTATTCCCGATCTATAAGTACATTACTGTAAAGTTTCATTAAAATCCGCTGTAGTAGTTTTTGCGGTGAAAGAGGAACAAACATCCATCCGATACATCCATCCAAACAAACTTTCGCCTTTATTTAATATTATACTAGCTTTTGCCCGCCGACTCGTCTGAGTGTAATTCGAATAAAAGCAAGGTCCTTATAGATATATTTATATAATTATCACGCGCTATGTGTGTATGCTGATCTATATAGCTAATTACTGTAAAGTTTCATTTAAACATCAGCTTTAGTAGTTTTTGCGTGAAAGAGGAACAAACATCCATCCATACATCCATCCAACAAACTTTGCCTTTATAATATTATACTAGCTTTTGCCCGCGACTTCGTCTGCGTGTAATTCGAATAAAAGCAAGGTCTTTATATATCTTTATAAATTATAGCCTATGTGTTATTCCGATCTATAAGCTACATTACTGTAAAGTTTCATTAAAATCCGTTTAGTAGTTTTTGCGTGAAAGAGGAACAAACATCCATCCATACATCCATCCAAACAAACTTTCGCCTTTATAATATTATACTAGCTTTTGCCCGCGACTTCGTCTGCGTGTAATTCGAATAAAAGCAAGGTCTTATAGATATATTTATAAATTATAGCCTATGTGTTATTCTGATCTATAAGCTACATTACTGTAAAGTTTCATTAAAATCCGTTTAGTAGTTTTTGCGTGAAAGAGGAACAAACATCCATCCATACATCCATCCAAACAAACTTTCGCCTTTATAATATTAGTAAGGATAAGGATTTAGTAAGGATGGGATCTATTTAATCTCACCTGGAACATGTGGTGCGCATCCCGCGTGACCCACACGCGCAGCAGGCGGTCCTGGCCGGCCGTGGCCAGCAGGCGCCCGCACACGCTGAACTTGCAGCACCACACCGCGCCGGAGTGCGCCGAGCCCATCTCCTGCACAAATATAACAACATCTTGTTAGCAGGTACATTAAATAGATAGATAGATAGATAGATAGATATTCTTTATTGCACCAAAATAAAATACAAGCGTGATACAACAGCAACAGACAGTACAATAAGGCGGTCTTATCGCTTGTAGCGATTTCTTCCAGACAACCTTTGGGTAGAGGTAAGAAATATCGTATTCGTAATAAGGGAAGGCAGTGCAAAGTAATTTAACAAATGAAATTGAGAATGGCAGAAATATACATTATTTTATATATTAATATTATTACATTACATAAATAATAATAAACAATACATACATACCCATTATACATTCCCCAGCGTAAGTAAAAAAAAAAGGTAAGTACATCTTTTTTCGCCGTGTGGTCCCCGGCAGAGTAGAATAGGCCACCCTCACTCTTACCGAGGTGTCGTAAAAGGCGACTAAGGTAAAGCTGCTGGCATGATCATCAGCACCCAGAGAAGGAAAACTCTGCATTTATATCAAGTCAAATGCCCCCTCCCTCATGTGATTGAGGGAGGCCCGTACCCCAGCAGTGGGGACTGAAATGGGCTGATGATGATGATGATGATGACATCTTTTTTGAAATGTTAAGTACCAACATCCAAATAACTACTAGTGGCCCGCCTTCACTCCGTTTCGAACACTTCAATTTGCAGTGACATGAAGTCAAGTATCTGCCTATATAATGTCCCACTGCAGGGCAAATTCTTCCATCATAGAAATCTATGTTTGAAAAAATTAAAACATACTTTTTGCTCGAACCGGGAATCGAACCCAAGACCCCGAGATCACGGCCCAGTACTTAAACCACTAGACCAACAGGGCGTTCATCATTTACGATTTTTTTCTTAATCAAACATAGACTCTTTTTCATGCTAACTTTGAACCCCTCCTTTAGGGGATGAATTTAAAAGAAATCCTTTCTTAATGCTTCCCTACGCTATATAGGAACCCCTGTGCAAAATTTAAAATGTCTAAATTTAAAAAACACCATTGTTTCATTCAGCTGAGCATTCAATGTGATCAACTGAATGAAACAATTTGTAAGGAAATTTTTTTTTCACATTTCACTCTAGTTTTATTATAGAAAAATGCTTGTTATCAGAAATATAGTGACATGATCATTGACATAGCCCAAAGGATTGCAGGCCTCAAGTGGTAATGGGCAGGGCACATAGCGAGGAGAACAGACGGCCATTGGGGCGGAAAGGCCCTCGAGTGGAGGCCACGTACAGGAAGTCGCAGCCTTGGCGCCCCCCACAAGGTGGACCGACGATCTGTTGATGATGAAGGTCGCGGGAATCCATTGAATGCGGGCGGCACAGGACCGATCTGTGTGGAGAACATTGGGCGAGGCCTATGTCCAGCAGTGGACGTCTATTGGCTGAAATGATGATGTGTGACAAATGGTGTTTTTGTGGCATTTTAATTATTTTACCTGCACATGTCTCACGCACGTGTCGAAGTCATAAGGCCCCTTGTGCGAGTTGGAAGCCTTCAGCTTGATGTTGTGCTCTCCGCGCACGTCGTCCGCGATGTCCGCCACATCTTCCTTGTGTCGTGCGTGCGACACTTCCTGTGCTAGCGACTTGGCTGCGTCCACGGTCTTCTTTACGGTGCTGCCGAAGAACTTCTTCAACCTGGTATGAACATTGAGTTACGTACGATATTTTTTTTGTTGACGGATTTTGTCCTACACATGTTCCTGTCCTACATAGCGGAAATAGAGCTTATCTCTAATGGATAAGGTCTATATTCCTCCGGAAATTACGTTATAGACGCACGATCGCTCGAGCACAGCAAAAGCTTTATCTTAAGGCGACGGGTAGGGTCAACTAACGACGCCAATCGATTTTAATTTTTAGCTACTAAGCCGGATCTATTGTAAAAATTTCGGGGTTACAACCTCTCGGCAAACACTTATACTATTTATTAAATACTTATACTTAACTATTGGGTCTGTTTTGTACTCGAAATGTGAATTACCGCCAAACGCGGCCACTTTTGGCGTGAATCAATTTTTCGCGTACAAAAACGGACCCAGCATATTATGTGCATGGTTATTTAATAAACAGTATAAGCGTTTGCCGAGAGGTTGTAACCCCGAAATTGTTTAAAATAGATCCGGTTTGGTAGCTAAAAATTAAAATCGATTGGCGTCGCTAGTGTGCCCTACCCGTCACCTTAATATCTTTATGTGCCTCTTCAATTGACTCGGAGGCCTTTGTTGAGCCACTTTGATTTTTTTCAGTTGTACAGTTATATGGTTATCTATTTTGCAAATAAGTAAGCAAGTAGTCCTAAGCAAGAAGTCCTAGACCTCATCGTTGCTTTCCATCAGGTGCGATTGTGGTCAAGCGTTAGCCTATTGACCTAAGAATAAAAATGTAATTTAATTATTCATTTTATATTATTATTAGTTTAGTATTGTAGAAGAATTGTTTGAAACGTCTCAAGGCTATGTACAGCTTATAACTTAAAAAAACATTAGAAATGTACAGTTTAACTATTAACGTTTGCCTGGAAGTCAATTTGCTTTTTCCAAGTTAATTGTCACTCATTTCAGCCGTATTCTTTTAACACCATTTAATATTTTACACTGCATTTAAAGAAAGAGCCATGATAGAATAGCAAGCCAATACATGCATGCTATTAATTCGGTTTTTGAATTAAAATTTTAGGTTAAATGTAAGTTCCTTAAAATTGTTCTATTTAAATCATAAAATTCACACATCAGTCACAAACACTACACTTGGCCAAGCTAAAAAGCCACATTTGACGTTTCTAAATTTTAGATTCATAGACAGGTGACCTACTAAAAAACTTCGACTAAAGTGAATAATCGATATGTACTTCAAACAAACGTGAATCGAATACTATAATAATGGAAAAGAGTACGTTAAGAGAGAAAAGTTATTATTACTTTAATTTGGAGAATTTCAATCAAAATTATTGAAAAGAAAGAGGAAAGTAGGTACCGATCCTAGATATCGATTTCTTTTTCATCGAAATAAAAGAGCTTATATTGTGTGTCAAAGATTTTTTATATTTTTAAACAAGAGAATAATACGTTTAATTTTAATCAGAATGTGGCTTTTCGTTTATGGATGAATATTCCTAAACGATTAACATTGTTTTCGTTCGATAATAATTTGGGGTACATCACTAGTTTAAAAAGAAAATGGGTTGACACACCCAACAATGTACCAACGTTTAATTCTCTAGAAAAGTAAATGTTTAATATAGTTTAACGTAGAAAGTAAATCGTGAAATTACCTTTTTTGTCTTTATTGAAATAAACAAATGCAAACATTTTAAAAAGTTAAAAAAATGTGCTTTTTTTAACATAGAAAGATTAATAATAAATTGAATGAGCGTTGTTAGAAGGTTACGTTATCGAATTTTGTTGAACTGTCAAATGTGGCCTTTTATATTGGCCCAACTATAGAAGTCAATTTTATTTTTGTTAAATTTTTATTTTGCTTGACTTATTCTTCAAACGCTTTTTGTTAGTGGCAACCCTAATTCACCTGAAGTTCATTTCGTGCTTCATTTTCTTGTTAATGTTGTCCTGGGAGTGACTTTTTACTAAATTGTTCATTGTGCTGCTAAATAATGAAAAATAAATATAAATAAATACCTACTTTTTTTAAATTATTTATTCAACCCGGGTGTGTGCTAGCAGAAATAAGCTAAATAAAGATAAATGAGAGGATAGGCCAAAAGCCAAAAGCCAAAAGCCGTAGCAGTGGGGACTATTATGTCTGAAAAATTTCGCTCGATGGCGTACTATAGGACTGAGGTCCATTACAAGGTGAATGTTTATTTTTGTAACGTGACATGTCAAAATTTCAATTTGAAGAACGAAACAACCAATGCTGTTAAAGTTGGGACTTCAGTCCAACAGTATGCCATCTTTTGGATTTTTCACACGCGATAGCCCCCATGTAGTGGCTTCGGACTGATGAGATTAATAAATAAAAGCAATTTTGAAAACGGAGAAACGTGTATTTTCTAGAAGGAATTTCTAACCAAAGACAAGGTAGAACGGGTTACCATAGTGATGTTGGTAACGCTAGTGTTGTGCCAATCGATAAACAAGGGTTTGAATTTAAATATTACAACACTCTTACCAAATTAAAACTCTTGTTTTAAATATTAACAGGCAAGCTAATGAGATCATTTCATTATTGGCACAAATCGACAACAATAATATTGAAAACAATATGAGTACATAGGATTCACTCTTACCTAACACAAATCCTACTGAAAATACAGAACTTTAACTAAAAAAATAATCAGTTAAGTTTAAGAACTCCTATCTTATTTCTTAAATATTGAAACTGATCTCTAGGCAAAGCTTTTGTAAATATGTCAGCATATTGCTCTTTACTACAAACATATTTCAAATCTATACATTTATCAGCAAATTTTTCTTTTATGAAATTATATCTGATGTCTATATGTTTACAACGCTTATGGTAGTCCACATTTTTAATTAAACACATAGCACTTTGGTTGTCCATATGTATAGTCACAGAATCTTGATGAAATGCACTTATGTCCGTCAGTAGCTGTTTCAACCACAAAGCCTCTTTTGTGGTGGCACATGCAGCCATAAACTCAGCTTCGGTAGTAGATAGAGCAACACTCTGCTGGTTTTGGGTTGCCCACGTTACTGCAGCTCCATTTTTCACAAATACATAACCAGTCAATGATCGCCGTGTACATATGTCTTTGGCATAGTCTGCATCACTATATGCCAATAGATTGTTGTCATTTACTGATGTATAACACAAACCATAACTCTTAGTATCTTTCAAATACTTCATAATCTTCTTGACAACATTCCAGTGGGTGTGATCATAACAGTTGAGATATTTACTCACCAGACTAACTCCATACATGATATCAGGTCTGCTTACTATGGCCAGGTGCATCAAACTGCCAACAGCTTCTCTGTACTGAATATCCTTGTCTGGTCCACTTGAGCTTTTCTCCAGATTGGTATGAGGGTCAACTGGAATGATGTTACCTAACATTTTGCATATCAAATTTATCAAGAAGTTTTTCAACATACTTTGTTTGGTGAATGAAAATACATCCTTTGGATCTCTCTATCTGTAGTCCAACAAAATTCTTTGGTTCACATCTCTTAATCTCAAAGTTCTTGCACAGTTCACACATGACAATATCCAAACATTCTTTTGAACTTGATAATAGAAGCCCATCATCGACATACAATAATAGGTATACTTTATTATCATTGACATGACTTATATAGACACATTTATCAGCATGACTACATTTAAATCCAAATTTCTGAAGTACACTGTCAAACTTATGATTCCAGCACCGTGGTGCTTGTTTTAGACCATAGAGTGAGCGATTGAGTTTACATACCAGATTTGATGATGACGGGATTTCCAAACCTTCCGGTGGTGTCATGTATATGTCCTCACTTATGTCACCATAGAGGAAAGCCGTCTTCACGTCAAACTGAACCATCTCCAAGCTATGTTGTGCAGCTTCTGAAAGTAAAACTCTCACAGAATCATATCTGACCGTAGGTGCGAAAGTTTCAGTGTAGTCAATTCCATAAGTTTGCGCACAGCCTTTGGCACACAATCTTGATTTAAACAGCGGACCAGATGGCATGTCTTTTATACGGAAGACCCATTTACAACCAATTGTCCGTACTCCTGGTGGTCTTTCCACTAGCGACCAAGTTTTGTTTTGTTCATGTGCCAATAATTCATCTTCGATTGACTGCTTCCACTGTGCTGCATTCGCATTGTCTGTCGATATAGCTTCACTGTATGTCTGAGGAGTATCTTGTTGATTTGAGCATAAATAAGTATTACCTTCTTTAATCATTTTTGTTTTAGACCTTGTCATAATACCTGAAGTACTTTCTTTAACAGGACTTGAAGTTTCTTCTGGTTCATATAAAGATCCCTCTTCAGAGTGAAATGAATCTTCACTTGTCTCATTTTGTTGCGATGATTCAACTATTATTTCACTATACTCAGTTTCATTCTGATCTTTAACTGGATCTGACTCTGACAGTGGTAAGTTAGCACAATTTCTCACAACTGAATTCTCTAGAAAAATGACATCTCTGCTAATCATCACCTTCTTTGTTTTGGGATCAAAAAGCCTATAGCCCTTGGTGTGTTCACAGTATCCCATGAATATCATTTTAGTTGCTCTAGAGTCTAATTTCTTAACCTTTTCTTTGGGTACATGCACCATGGCCTCACATCCGAAGATCCTTAAGTGTCTTAAGTTTGGCTTTTCTCCGGTCCAAATCTCTTCGGGTGATAAATATGCCAGCGCTCGAGTTGGACATCGATTGGTGATATAGGCTGCTGTTGAGACTGCCTCTCCCCAAAACTGCTTCTGTAATTTGGCATTTATTAGCATACATCGGGCTCTTTCCATTAGTGTACGATTCATCCTTTCAGCCATCCCATTTTGTTGGGGTGTATAAGGTGTAGACAACTGATGAGCGATACCATTTCTAGTAAGGTAAGTCTTGAATTCATTGCTTAAATATTCTGTACCATTGTCACTACGGAGAGTCTTTATTGATAAATTGAGTTGATTTTCAACAATGGCTTAAACTCTTTAAACTTATCAAAAACATCTGATTTGTTCTTTATCAAATAAACAAATACTTTCCTTGAGAAATCGTCAATGAAAGTTACAAAATAGCGTGCACCTCCAAGGGACTTCACTTCAATGGGGCCACAGACGTCGGAGTGTATGAGTTCTAGCAAGGTTGTTGCTCTGGAACCTTCAGAGGGAAATGGATTTCTTGTCTGTTTCCCTTCCATACATGGTAAACATACAACTTTGTCTATATTTTGAGTTCTTACCCCTGTACTTTCAGAAAGTTTGTTTAAATCTTCAAAGTTCAGATGAGCCATTCTTTGATGCCATAGATAAGGATCATCCTCTTTTGTTGCAGATATGTATGCTGGAACACTATGTGTATCAAGCCGGTACATATTATTCATCAACTTCGCATGAGCCACTTGTTGACCAATTTTATTAAATAATTGACAGCCGTCTTTATTGAACTTCACTTGACAACCATTCTTTATTATTTGACTTACAGAAAGAAGGTTTGTTGCCAACTCTGGAACATAGAGAACATTTTGTACAGAAATCACATCTGATTTGCCATTCTTATTCATCACATGTAAATTCACTTTCCCACATGCTTTCACATTGAGTTTCTTGTCATCAGCCACTTTAATAGTACTAACCGGAGGTGGTACTTCATCATAGAGCCAGTCACGGTACATTGTCAGATGCATTGATGCTCCAGAGTCTACATACCAGCCATTGTCATTATTCACTGATGCGGAGAATACAGCTACATAACCAGAGTTCTCTTTTGACTTTTGTTCCTTTTTCTTATTTCGACAATTCTTACTAATATGTCCATATTTGTTACATTCAAAACACCTCGGACCTTTGAAAGGTTTGTGTATTTTATCTGAAACTTGTTTGGCACTCTGCGAATAACTTTTACTTTTGTTTACATACAGCGCAGTACTTTCTGATTTTCTAACATCTTGCAAGAGCTTCGTTTTGGCAGAATCAGCTGTTATTGCCAAACCAGAGTTTTCTAATGCCATTATCATAGGTTGGTAAAAATCCGGTAGTCCAGCCAGTAGTAGGGTTCCCAACCATTCATCATTTACAACGAAACCGATGTTTCTCAGTTTGTGAGCAGTTGTCATGATGGTATTAACATACTCTTCGATATTTTGGCATCCGTCTAAGGTTGTGGTTATTAATTCCCTCAACAGGCCGACACGACGAGTTAATCCTTTGTCGTCGAATGCTTTGGCTAAATTATCCCATACCTCCTTTGCCGTTTTAGCTTCCTGGATGTGTACGTAGTTGACTGGATCAACTAATAACACGATTTTTGTCCTTGCTTTCGTGTCCTTTTTCTTGTCAATTTCTTGATCTTTTTCCGGGACCACGCAAGCCCACAACTCCTCGTGCTCCAGATAAGTTTGTACTGTTTGTACTGCGCTGCGCGATCAGCTGTTGGCTGCGGCGCGGGTTCGTCGCGGTATAAACTCCGATGGTCTTGGAGTGTCAGCCGCTGTTCGTCCTGTGTTTGTCAACGAAAGACTAACTGCATCCAATCGACTTCTTTTTCACAAAGCGCGTAGCGAATCGAGCCGTGCTCAGTGGAAGTACGTGTGGACGCGCGGTGGCAAGATCTTTGTTCGTAAAGAACATGGCTCGCCACGCCAGCGCATCCGTTCCGAAGCAGACATAAATAATGTTTTTGGACATTGCTAGCGTTCGGTCACCTATTATTTATAATACATACCTGTTATCAGTGCATTGACCATAAAAAAAGTATTTTGATTCTAAAGAGTATTGACCTTTTAAGTTTTTCTTTTTATCGTGAGATGTTTATTTTTTATTTAATTTTTGTTTTGAAAGTGATTTTGCGGTTTGGAAAGAAATTAAAACTGCTACTCTATTTTTATGAATGCCTCATTAATTTCTTAAGTGTTATGTATTATTATAACTTCCTTAAATTGTATTTATATAAAAATAAGCTTTGTTTAATTAATAACTTAAATTTATTTATGTGGAATGTGTTTATGATTGTATGTGCCTGGTTTGCGCTGTTAATTATTTTGCTATTGTGTCGAGGTATGTGCCTAAATACTTTAATTCGTTTTAACCAATTTGTTTACCTTATTAAAATTGAGATTAAGCCTCTACTACCTTTTTTAAATTCAGAGTTTAGTTCCAAGAAAACAATCTTGAATGTTTTATTTTATGCTCTTTGGTTATTTTCACAGTTTCGAAAAAGAGTACATCTAACTCTACTTGGTTTGAGCATGTTATTTCTGATGGCAATTGATGTGTGTAATAATAT
>JADPWL010000932.1:0-11516 GCA_019059595.1 Marasmia exigua | reverse complement strand
TACCCAAACTTTAGTGTATCATTGGCAATTTTGTTAAAAATATTGTAACAAGCTGGAAAAGTAATATTAGCGCCATCTATTGGTGGCGAAGTGAACTAAGCAGATCTGCTTGCGGGTTGTCTTAGGGCTCCGTGACTTTTCAATCATTTTGAAATTGGTTTAAATAGTAATAGGTAGTATTAAAATAAAATACTTAATTTAAAAAGTAATTGTTTCAAAACATGCTAATTGATTTGTTTCATCCTACAAATAAATTAGCATGTTTTGAAACAAAATATAATGCGGACGAAAAATCATAGACATTAGGAAAAATAATAACATTATTTATTTTTGTTACAGGATATCCAACAATGAAAGAGATGAAAGTCCTGGTACAGACGGCAACGTATCCCCAGAACCACCCGACAGGCCTCCCGGAAAAGTGCGGCAAGTCCACCCCGAAGACAAAACTCAAGTATTAGCCTACGACTCCACATATCGGAAAAAGAACAAACCAAAATCCCTCCCGCTAGAGGACAATCATTACAACCATTTAGCGAATACAAACGTTGCTATGTCTCCGATGTATCCGCTTACGCCAAACATTTGCGTGGAGGGAGGTAAGATTGAGTTCATCAAGTCGCCGCCAGGGAGCGCGCGGAACAGCGTGGCGCTAGGGTCGCCGCCGCAAACTCCGCTGCTTGTAAGACGGGGATCTAGGGATTTAAAGCGTGAGGTTCGTGTTTACGACGAACCGACTGAGAAGTTCGACGGTGATAAGGTAGGTGGCGCTGTTTCATAGTTTTTTTTTGTGTAGTTATTATTTTGATGTAGATTGTTATCGTTTAGGATGAGAATAGCGTTGAGACGCGTTTTGATAAATAGAGTGGTTATGTTAGTACAATCAAATTGAAGATTATTAACCTGCTTTAGTAGATAGATACATGCAGGTTTGAACTTAACCTCCCAAAAACCCCATAATAGGAATCGTGAATAAAGTCCACTAAGAATGTTAGATCAACCAAAGAAGCGAAAAAAAATCCGGCTATCCCATACATTATTGTTGGTGGTACAAAATTGGTTGTTTATAAACTCAATCAACAGAATTCTTTAGACTTATTTCACTTTATTGGAAATCGCGATCTAAAGTTCTTACCGGACCCAAACTCATGTCATCCCTTTCTAACACGTAATGTGAAAAGGTGCTGGCACGAATTTCGTTCCGGGACTATCCTTATCCGATTTGTAATAAGGGGGTATCAGTTAGCAAACTATGCTTTCATTCCATGGTTATTGAGTTTATAATTTTTCTAGGTGTTGTAAAAACAGCGAGCGAAAACTTATAATAACATATGCCTTTCTGATATTATTCCAAGAAAATTCTATCCGCAAAACTTTGCCAAACATAAACAAATCTTTAAAATAAAACATCCCGAAACGGATCCTGTGTCGCATTTCAATTTCAACGAATCGAAACAAAGTTGGTCCCGAAACTGACCCTTGTCAAAACAGTTCCGAAGTTAGCATTGCATTTGTGAATTCCTTTTTCTCAGCGCTTTGCCTTCCAAAACCGTCTTTTAACTTCGATTTCTTTATAAACAAGTCCTTTTAACAATCGCTAATGGAACATATAACATGTTTGTTTTTCTTTTCCCATGGGATTCTCAGTAATTGGGCTGATGCACCTTAATACATCTTTAGTCGCGCTTAAATTGATTTTGAAAGCCCCAATGATGGGTGTTTTTGAAGATTGTCTAAAGAAAGATTTAGGGGATCAATCTGCGCAAGGTAGTTACAGTTGGTTTATCTTTTGTGCACAAAATGATTGAGGAATTTTCTAAAATTGTGGAGGCTTTAAAAGATTAGGGAACGGTTGGGGATATAAAAGCTTACACACAGTTACGATGTCTTAAAACCAAATACCTACTTGCATAAAAGTAGTCTCTAATATCCTCCAACCGATTACGGCTACGGCGGCCAATCTCAACGATCGGCCACGTACGAAGGATATATTATAGTGCTCAAGTGTGTGCGCAAACACAAGTGCACTCTCTATTCCCTTCCCCTAATATTCCGATGGGATACCAGGGTGACACGACCGAAGAGGGATCGGGCGCAGGACCAACGGCTTAACTTGCTTTCCGAGGCACGGGGGTACAAGACCGCCAACTTCCAGACTCCGGGCTGACACTAAGAATTTCTTACCGAAAACTTAGGTACAATTTTTGGCCTGACCCGGGGATCGAACCCGGGACCTCATGCGCAGCCGTCGCTTTAAAGTGCGACCCACTAACCACTACGCCACCGAGCCAGTCATGTAGTCTCTACGAACGAATCAACGTAGTCTCTACGAACTCTACGAATCAAAGTAGTCTCTACGAACAACATAAAGATACTAAGAACCATTAAATAAACTTATGAAAATAATGTTTAGACTTAGACAACCTGTATAGCGCAGTGGCTTATGCGCCGGTTGAGACGCAAGGGTCGCGGGTTCGATTCCCGCAACAACACAAATGTTTGTTGATGAAACAGATATTTGTGTTTGGCCGGGTGTTTGTGGTTCCTTTATTGTTGGCTTAGTTTGGGACCAGGATATATAGGTATGAGATGTTGTCTCAATTTATTATTTATTTATACAGGGTCTATTGGTAAATAGTTACATTAATTTAACCATGCATTTATTGGTTAAATTGATATCATTATATCTTAACTCTTGACATACATCGCACTTTTATAATCGTTGTTAAGCCGGTTATCTTAATAATTTCCCTTTATATATTACCTAAATAATACCTTTTCTAAGACGGTTCAAAAAGCAGCCTCTACAAATGCCAATCAAACAAATGTTTGTCCAGCATCAAGGTCAACCCACATTTGTAACCACTTCCAAATGTGCCATCAGATCAGTAGGATTCAGGTCTTGTAGTTAAGAGATGCAATGTTTAATTCTTCATTCTTATAAAGATGCAAATCATCAGCAAATCATTTTTCTAGCAAATCAAAGAAACAAAAATAAAACTTTTAGCTTTTAATTGAGTTTTAGGTTCTTTTGGTTTGGATTTTGTTACTTGTTCCTGTCAAATTAGTGATTGCTATTATGAATTATAGTCAGCTGCAAAATGATGAATAGGTACACTCCGTTGAATTTTATTTTCTTGGTAACTTTATTTACAACGGAATTACTTGTCGTTTCAAAAACTCCGTTTAAGTTTTGTCTTTGTTACGATTAAGCAGGTTACAACTAAAACGCACAAAGAGAATGCAAAATTGAATTTTAATAACGACTGCAAACGATTCTCAAAGGCGCTGTAAAAGAGGTTTATTATGAAACTTTATCACAAACGAGTCTAGCTGAAAGAGCTGGAAGCTTGGAATATACGTAAAGTCGGATTTACACTGCTACTGTCTTGTTCATAGTACAATCATTATTGGCACGTGGTAAAATCCAGAACGAATGTTGTTTGACATTTTCGTTTAGAAAATACGTTTTACAACGTCCCTCTGTCAATGTCACAGAAGTGCCTTCTGATCGTGGTCGCACTGTAATGTATATTCTTTATAAAGAGGTAAACCCTACAGACAGTGGCAACGTTTATATGTAATCAGAAAACACAAAACGCTTGTGCGATATAATCGACACCTACATAGCGCCATCTATTGGTGAAAAATGAAACGAATGTCCCGCAACTAAGTGAAGGCGGGCCACTAGTAGTTTTATAAAGCGATGATGGTAGCTTTCAATCACTTTGGAAATCTTCTTCGGGTGTCATTGGCAATCATATTGACGATTTGCACTTACGATACAGCAGATCTGATCAATGGTTCATTCATTGATGTAGATTTTTCTTCCACGGTATTCTTCTTACCCACACTGCTCTTGCCCTGGATGTCCCCTGGATGATCAAATTCAATAGTTCGTACTTGGGATTTCGCATAATATGGCTTCGATCGAGCTTTCGGCACTATGGAAATAAGTAACAAATATTGAGGGTGCAATGGACAAGAACTTGAAAATGTGTCTTCCGAACGGGATTTTGAGCACGCAACTCTGGATCTTTCAAATCTATGTGCGTATTTCTGTCACTAGCTCGGTGAGGGAAGACATCGTAAGAAAGCCTGTACGCATCAGATCGCTTCTTAAATCGTGATTACCCACAATTTTTAATAGTCTACCGTCGAACCAAAACATTGCCTAACATTTATTTCAAAACATTTTAAATAATTATTTTCGTTCAACAAACCTTCAAGTTCAGCTTTCAGTGTGCACGCATCACGCTGATACCTCGGAATTAAAAATAACTGTAGTTCAGACATGCAAATGAAGGAAGACAGTGTAAATTAAATTAATTGCAAGATTCCGACTGAGGTGTGGAGTCTAATGAATAAACCATCACGGTGCAAGCTCGGTGCTAGCCTTTGAAGTTCTCTTCAAACCTTTTTTGAAATTGCCAAAAGTTAAAATTAGTTTTTAAAAGACATCGTCGATGTTTAGTAGTTCACATATTTCGTCATCATCTTTATTTGGTGCATTTTATTATTCAGCAAATTTCGGTGCAAAAAGAAATAACTAAATTAAGTTTTTGATGATTTTTAGTACTCTAACAATAGCAGCACAATCGCACCTGATGAAAAGCGAAGATAAGGTGGTCTCCTGCATGATAATAGTGGTCCTGCAAAACAGACCTCGGCAGAGGATTTCATTCCTTAGCTGTCCGCATCTTAAAAGGAAAATGAAGTCTGCTGGAATGAATGAAATCTTTTGGATTATTTTAAGTTCGGTATCAATGGATGCGGGCGGCACAGGACCGATCTTTGCTGATCAAATACGCTGATAAAGTATGAGTTATAACGACAAACAAAAAGAGGATATTTTCGCTTGTAAATTTCTATAAGCGAAAATATCCCCGAAGCAAATAATTTTAGACGCCTTTAGGTTGGTATAGGAGAGAAACAGTTGTAACAAATATCAACATTAGGTACTAGTTGCTGCAAAAACATATCTATAGAAGTGTTTCGAAATACAACATAATTATCAGAATACCGATCGATACGAACTTCTACGAATATGAAAATCCCCACACGTACGTACGTACATCTGACAAAGTTCCCGGTAGGTCACTTTTAGACCTTATTGCATCGCATTAAGGTCGAAAAGTGGCCTACCGGGAACTTTGTCAGATGTATATGATGGATACAAAAACGTTCTAGCAAATTCCGGGAGCAAGGACCCACAAAAACGGTCCCAATAATTGCAATTTTACGACCCAGACCTTCTCCGATTTACTATTGGACTATGCAAATAGCTTCGATAATCGTTGCCCCCGTCTGAGGACCTAGGCACAGGCGCGTACCTATCGAAGGAGGAGTGGTGGCGTGCACCGGGGCCTTCATATTCTAGGGGCGTTATGGCTTTCGCTCTCCAGAACCTTGCCTACTACCACAAATAAACACAGGGGCATCTGACATTGATAGCAAAGAGTTCGTTGACCAACTCGCTGTGTCTCTCTCGCATATCTTCCCTTCTGATCTTGGTCCGTCTTTATACCCGTACAACTATTACTTACATAATTTGTAGTTTTTTTTTCATTTTCGCGTTGCATTATAACTATAATTTAACTATAATAAGCAGTTTTCCGGTAGGTATTTTCGGGTGGTTTCTATAAGCAACACTAGATGACGCTACTCTAAAGTTCCTTATTTGTCCATGATAGGATAGGAAATATTTGATAAAACAACCATCATCATGCATGACATTTACTGTCCTGACATATTTAATTTTATTTTAGCCATAAGAAAATAGAGATAAAAAGTACACAAGTAAAATAATGTATAAAGTTTCGTTTTGCATCACTCTTTGTAATTTAAAATATACGTACATAGCACTAAAAATACATATTGACTAGAAAGTATTAAAATATTTAATGTAATTTTCTCATTCCCAATTTCCCCATAGATTAGGGACCACATGAAATATCATACCACACTCACTCATTAATCAAGACGGGAATTAACACGATATTTATTATGTGATACAACATTGTGTACTCATATATTTTGCTCGACGTTTCGGCTACGTTACAGCAGCCGTGGTCACGATTAATTATAGTTATATAATCTGTGCTACGGGGTGTGTCCAGCGCTGTTTACTGCTCCGGGCTTTGAGTATATACTCAAAGGTGAACTATCGTTTTTCTACCAGACACAGGGGACCAGTGGCTACCTAGGTACGCCTCTGCCTAGGTAGCAAGGGCTACATATAAACATATACCCAGGTCTATGAATCCTTTATTAATATTAATGGGCGCGGGAAAGCCACTTTAAGTGCCGTCTGGACAAGCTAGTCTAGAATCTAGATGCATTGGGCGTACGGGATTTAGATATTCTTCAGAATTTCAGACCGTCGATGTTTGGTAAGAATTTTGTTGAATCTTTCATAGAGAGAGTAGTGAAAAGTTTGTAAATTGCTGAATTTTTACTGGAATAAAAATATGAGTGGCTTATTTGTACTACCTCAAGATGTAATATTTATTTGTTAAAAATTTGAAATTATCACAGTAGTATCTACAAGAAAAAGATTTTTGGTTCTAAAACCAAAACTAAATTTGTGATATTTTTATGATAAACATATTGCAAACAAAAAAATAGTTATGTTTAGTGACGAGTTAGGTAAAGATATGGGACACCTTTTATTTTCTTCCGGACAGTCGATTATCAATCATTGTGTACCGGGTGCATCTTTTTCTGAGATAATGAATAAAATTATACAAACAACTTTCCATAAGAATACCTCAATAGTAATTATGGTAGGGAATAGGGGAAATGTAAATAAAAACATTTTGTCTAAGTACCTACACTCTCTTAGTTTATTAGATGTAAATGAAATTGTATTATTGTATAATTGTACTTCCCTATAATAACAGCTTGCCACAGGTAGAAAATACTTATAGATATAATTTAAATATGACATTGAATACTTTGACATATAATGTAAAAAAAATCCATGTTATTGACATAAATAATTATATAAAGTCATACTTTCATTTGACAAAGGATAAATATTATCTTAATAAATACTGTAAACGACTAATAGCAATGTCGCTATCTTATTATTTAGATTGCTCAGCCAAACCTCCCTCTGGTAAAATAACTTTGAGTCTGCCATGGAGGAGGTGCTGAGAAAAGCAACTAATTGCAACAAGCAAGTAATTGTATGTGGGGATTTCAATATTAACATCTTAGAACACAGTCAAAGCTCGGGTATGCTTCTTAATCTATTTAAATCTTTTGATTTACGCCATCTGTTTAATGACCCTACACGCATTACCCCCACATCAGCTACTTGTATTGATAATATTTTCTGTAATTGTAAGGCAATTAAAAAACAATAATAAATTTTATAAATTCAGACCATACAGGACAGATAGCTGTTTTTGAACACCGTCATGCAACTGCTTCCTCTTCTTTTGTCTATAGGCCAATCACCACTAGTCGTGTGGAAAAATTTAAGGAAAATGTTGAAAACAACGTTTCCCTGATGCAAGTAAGTAAGTATGCTAATATTGATGAACTATACAATACTTTGTTTAATGTTATTGAAAAGGAGTTTGAAGTAATTTTTACTAAGAAAAAAGTCAAAGTAGACAATACTAAAACAATATTTAGCGATTGGGCTACTAAAGGCATCTTCAAAAGCAGGCGCACTTTATTTGAATTATATGACCTTAAAGCTAACTCCAATGATCCTACAATAACTGAACATGTAAGAAACTATTCCAAGCTATTTAAAAAAGTCTGCGCAATAGCAAAAGCTAATTCAAATAATAAAATCAAAGCCACTTGGAATATGATTAATAAAGATACTTGTAAAAATACTACTCAAGACCTCAAGTACTCTTTGAAAATTGATAATAAACAACTCAACGAGGACGTAGAAATAGCAAAGGCATTTGAATCTTTCTTTGCTAATATACCTCTTATTACCACTAGTAACTTAAATTCTAGTCCTCAGCTTGCTAATTGTCTTCTTCAATCGAGTGTGAACGAGTGCCTGACTTCTTTTAGTTTCCATCACATCAACCCGGAAACTATACTTAAAACTTTTAAAGACATCAACGTAAAGAAAACAGAAGATTTGTGGGGAATATCAGTAGAAATACTAAAAAATATAATAAAAATCATTGCCCCATATTTAGCTGTAATATTTAATGAATGCGTAGATATTGGTCAATTTCCAAATCTGATGAAATATAGCAAAGTTCTACCACTTTTCAAATCAGGTGATAGAAGTGACCCATCTAATTACAGACCAATATCCATTTTACCTGCCCTTAGTAAAATATATGAAAAAGTTATATTCCATCAATTATTGGGTCATTTTAATCTAAACAAATTATTGCATAATAAACAATTTGGATTTACTAAAGGCAAATCTACTACTGATGCGGGAGTTGCACTCATCAAGCACATTTTTGATGCATGGCAAAATAAGCAAGATGCTGTAGGTATATTTTGTGACCTTTCCAAAGCATTCGACTGCGTTAATCACCAAACATTATTAATGAAGCTACAGCATTACGGCCTCACAGATAGCTCTCTGAGCTTGTTACGGTCATACCTAAGTGATAGAATTCAAAAAGTCAATGTTAATGGAACTAATTCTTCTGGCGCCCTTTTACAGATGGGAGTGCCCCAGGGCTCGATATTGGGGCCCTTACTGTTTATTACATATGTAAATGACCTACCTTACTTTACTAAAAACTTGTGTGACATAGTATTATTTGCAGATGATACTTCTTTAATTTTCAAAACTAATAGACATAAAGATAACTTTGACGATGTAAATGATGCTCTCACTCAAGTGCTACATTGGTTTACTGTAAATAATTTACTTCTCAATGCTAAAAAAACTAAATGTGTCAAATTTACATTGCCCAACGTAAGACAGGTCAGCACTAGGATTAATATGAATAGTCAAAATGTTGAAGTAATTAATTCTACAGTATTTCTAGGCGTCACGTTAGACTCAAAATTACAGTGGGGTTCTCATATTGCAGCCCTGGCAGGGAGACTTAGTTCGGCTGCATATGCAGTCAAAAAAATAAGACATCTGACCGATATTGAAGCAGCCAGACTTGTGTATTTCAGTTATTTCCATAGCGTTATGTCTTATGGTCTGCTGTTGTGGGGCTCTGCGGCTGATATTCAAGCTATTTTTGTGCTACAGAAACGAGCTGTCAGGGCCATATACGGACTTAGACCACGAGACTCGCTTAGAAACTTGTTCAAAGAAATTAACATTTTAACATTAGCATCACAGTACATCTTTGACTGTATTATGTATGTTTATAAAAATTTAGAAAACTTCCCTCGAAAATCCGACAACCATAACCTAAATACTAGAAATAAACACAAGCTTGCTGTTTCACATCTCAGACTTCATAAGATTGGTAATTCATTCGTAGGAATGAGTATTAAAATATTTAATAAGTTACCACAAAAGCTTGTTGATTTACCAATGCCCAAATTTAAAACACATGTTAAAAATTATTTAATGGCAAAAGCCTATTATACAGTTAATGATTACTTAAATGACAAGAATTTGTGGAAATGATAAACTGTTCGCCTACACCCATGACACTGTACTTAAAAAAATTTGGTGATTAAAAAGAGTAACTGGCGAGTTTCTTGCCGGATCTTCTCGTCAGAATCAACTTTCCGATTCCGGTGGTAGAATCACATTATATCTATTCATTTCTTAGTATATTTTTTGTATCGACATATATGTTTAATAACATGTATAATATACATAGCTATAATTTATATTTTTCATGTAGGTATGACGATTTGTAAGAGCTGTATATAAGCCTATGCAAATAAAGCACTTTTGAATTTTGAAATTTTGAATTTTTGAAATTTTTTAATATTTTTCTCAATAACGTGATTTCACTAGGCGAATCTTTCTTTCTATGAAATCGTTCACCGATAAATTTTTATCTAAAAAGTACCTACGTATTTGCAGATCTTAGACAAATTGTCTAAGTTACAGATGAATCAGTAATTTATTAACCATTTGCATCAGTATGAATAATTATATATAGGTCTTATGTACCATAAATAGCTGTAAGTTTTCTTAATAAATAAATATTATCATAATATATCTTAGATTCTCAGTCTAATAAGTGAACAAATTCTTAGATCTAATTGACCGCTGATACGAAACTTTTTAATTACACCTACCTTTTTTATCTATCTAGTCTACACCCATTGTCGCTAAAAATGACATGCAGTCAAAACCTTTCACATGTCCAAATTCCATTACAAAGTGATTTGTTTTTAAACAAATGTACGATTTGATTGCTAAATTTTAAATGGAACTCAAAAAAATCCTTCTCGCGTGGGAAGACTTTGTAACAGATGCCATGAATATAGTCTCCACTTTTGTATGGAAGCTAGAGGAATATCATAAAGCTGTGTATGTTATATTGGCCTTAATGTTTATCGTTCTTCTTATCCTGGACATGAGACCGTCTCGGGTGGGATACCGGCGAACGATAGAAGAGAACATACGGGCTCCAGTGTCTGGACAACCGAAATTAAGCTGTAATAAGACTAGGTAAATGTAATTATTGAAGGCACCAAAATGTTCGTTAAACATCATCAGCAGAAGAGGCGGCAATTGCTTACCACTCGTCTACTCGTTTGCCACATTAAAAAAACTAATTCATAAGTGAAGTTGCTGTTGTATGCGATGTTCTACGATCGTAGCTCAAGGATAAAACATGCGTCTTCCATACGGGAGGTTATTGGTTCGAATCCAGATTTTTCAAGACGAAAGTCTTACATGTGTGTTGCCAGTGATGACATACGGAACCGAAAAGCTTACAATGTCCCGATTTAGGAGGCTCAAAGTGGAGTGAAACAATGGAGAGGGTTATAATCAAAGTCTCCTTGCGTGATCGTATCAGAAATTATGAGATTTGCAAGAGAACTAAGGTCAGACATAGCTCAAAGGATTACGTGCCTCAAGTGGCCGTGGGCAGGGCATAGGACATAGCGAAGAGAACAGACGGCCGTTGGGGCGGAAAGGTCCTCGAGTGGAGGCCACGTACAGGAAGTCGCAACCGTGGCAGCCCCTCCACAAGGTAAACCGACGATCTGTTGAAGGTCGCAGGAATCCATGGGATGCGGGAGGCACAGGACTAATCTGTGTGGAGAACCTTGGGGTAGGCCTTTGTCCAGCAGTGGACGTCTATTGGATAAGATGGATGGATTGTGTTAAGTGAATAATTTGATACGGATGACAGGGAAGTATGGAAGAGGAACATTTTTTTTGTTTTTCCAGAGGAAATTTATCTACTATTCTACCGACTAAAACCCAACACCCACCCCTCATCTACGCTCTCATCGTCCATAGTGGGGGGGATCGTGTTGACAGGCTCGAAGCTACGAGGGTGCACGACCCCCTGGATGGAGCCCGTCTAAACAGCGGGGTGTTAGGGACAGCCAAAGGGTGAGTAGTTCAGTCCCTTACGAGC